>JANHGB010036302.1:0-20160 GCA_026283785.1 Coracopsis vasa | reverse complement strand
GTTGGAAAGGACCTTAAGACCATCTAGTTCCAGCCCTCCTGCCATGGGCAGGGATGCCTCACACTAAACCATGATACACAGGTTTGTCTCCTGACAAAAAAACCCCAACCACTAAAAATAAGTGTACATTTGAAATGTACACTTCGAGTGTGTGCTAGTGAGGGAAGTCAAGAGGGTTATAAACAGCCTGTCTTTGATGCCTCAGAATATCACTGTGCAAATAGTGTGTGCTTAATTGGAGAGAGCTGTAACTTTGTTTTAGATTTATTTGGGATTTTGCAGCGGTATTAGGGATTTGGCCAACATTTTTATGTTTCTGTTCCAGTGAGGAATGAACTGTGGGGGACCTGTTTACTTTAGAGTCTGCTAATAACTTCTAACCTTTAGGTTATCTTGCTGCTAATGAGTGCTTCTATTTTGGTCAAAGCATGTGTTGAAAGTTCGAATATCTCTAGAGTGTGAAATATTTATTCATCTGGTATTGTGTGGTCCCGCCCAGGTCATTGCCTGAGTAATGTTTTTCCCTTGAAAGAGAAATAAACTCATCCTTATGGAAGGACTGTATAGTCTCATTGCTTCACTTTTTGTCTGTCATTTGTCTTTCAAGACTTCGGGGTATCACAGGAAGGAGGGAATCTATTTCTGCAGTGGGATAGCACTCTGTAAGATAGAGCCACATTTTGTAGTTCAGGTGCTTCTTTGTATATTTTGTTGTGAAAACCACCACACTTCCAGGTTTCTTTCTTAATTCTCAGTTTAAGTAAGGACATACAGTGTTTCAGCTAATTAGTTCCTTCAGGACAGAATTATGACAATCAGTTGCTGTTTGTTTCCCACACATTCCTCTTAATCCTTCTTTAGATCCTGGGCTGCAATCAGAAGAAATCTTGACCGTCCACAGAAAATAGTCTTGGAGGTGCACTGAAACTAGAGGTATGCCACGGCTTTCTCAGTATCTACTGAAATAAATTCGTATTTGCAAAACAAAACTTAAGGTAGGATGGCTAAGCCCCCAGTGCATAAAGTTGAACTTTCTGTTGATTGGTTTATTGTCAAAACCATCTTTCAAATAATTCCCATCTGTGTCAATTGCAAAAACAAAACCAACCAAACAAGCAAACAAAAAAAAAGCAAGGAAAAGAAGGAAATCCTTTGACTTCTCTGCCATGATATGAGTACCATTTTCAGTTCAGTGCTTGGATTCATTTGGAGCTTCCTGCACAGTTGTAGCGTACATCTACACAGGCCTTTGCAGGGGTATGCAGAGAAATTTCTGAATGAATGCATTTGGCAACTCAAAGTAACATCTCTGGTTTGGCAGGAGCCTCCACTCAAGCTGGTTTCTCCTGCTGGGAATTTGCATGGGCGGGGTGCCATTTAAGCTGATTCTGCCTTTTAATATCTGAACTAGGTCTCCAGTGTCATTGCTATTTGCCATACATACCTTTCTGTGTGTATGTGTGTACATCTAAATATCAAACTGACCAAAATGTTCATCAGTTAGTTCTTCTCCACAAAGCCTTATCGAAGTACCTAGGAGGACCCAAATAAATGTGCCCAAAACCTCTGTCACATCCTCTGAACGTGCTGCTTTGTAATTCTCCAAGACTTGTGTACCATCATCAGGTGTCTTCCTTAGCATCTCCGTAGCATGCACTTTAAGAAGAAATAATTTGAATTTACAGTTGCGATTTTTAATGCTATGCCACTGGAAAGCGCACTTACAATTCAGATGATGTAGCTTATCTGAAGGCAATAGACATACAGTGATCAGTGTCAGATAAGGAATTTGACTTGCGTTCTAGGCTGTTGGTGTTAAAAATGGCATTTGTCTGTGTTTTGCTTTCTTTAATGGTAGTGTAATCCTGTCTGTTTCAAGTAAGATATAAAGGAATTCAGTTTTCATGTTGATTTTTAGGAATGCTTATAAGAATTCTGTGAGATTGACATTCCTTAGAAGGATAAATAGATTAAAGAAATACTGTTAGCTTTTTTAAGTTTGTGGAAGTTTAAAGACTCTGTACAGGATCCTGGCCAGCAGAAGGCAGTAACTGCTCAGCTTTGCATTGATCATCATTACATGTTCACTTGCATTAGCCGTCTTCACAGTACAGACCTACGGACTGAATTTTCAATGTTTGGGAGTACTTAATAGGAAATTTCTTGTTCTACACATTCAGTTCTCTATGATTCCCTCTAAATAATGTGTTCCCTTTCTTTCTTAGGCCCAAGAGTTTTACTTTTCATGTACAATGATACTCAGCATGTTGTTATTCTTTCACATGCTGGCCGGAGCCTTTCTTCCATTCTTCATCCTTTCAGGAAATAGGGTTTCAGCTGAGAACATCAACTTTTACAACGTGAGACCTCCACTAGACCGTAAGTAGATAGTTAACGCTTTTTTTGTGTATGCAATTGTAGCTTAACATTTTAGTTAATTGCCGTAGTCTTTCAATCCTTTGGTTTATAGGTGTTTGTCTTCTTCAAATATGAAGGATAAAAAGTTTAAAATAAAATTGCTTTCAACCCACAGCAGTTTAGTTTATTTCTAAGATTTTAAAAGTAGACTGAAAGAAAATAAACAATTGCATGCATTGCTCAATTAAAGAGTGCATGAGGGCTTTCACATTTTAAGTGCTTTTATTCTATTTTTCTGTCTCTGAAATGTCTTCCTACAGAGCAAATTATGCAGTGGATTTCTCAGAAATAATGCAGAACAGATGTTTTTGTCTTTTATCTTGTTGGGTTTTTTGTAAGGGGAAGAATAGGTGTGCTGCAAGCAATTAATTCAAACTGAAGGTAATTAAAAACCTTGTGAGACCTGTGAAGCCAGTTGTCACTAATAGCATCATTTTTTTTGCCTCTTATCTAGCATCAGAATCATTCTATCCCTTCACGTAAGGGGAGAAGATTTTCATTATACATATCATTAAAACAGTTAGGACAGCTAGGTATAATAGGTATATATGCGTGTCTAGGGAACTGTACATCTTAAAATCATTTATATATTTGTATAATGTAAATAAGGTTTTTAAATAGTCCTCTTCAGAGCTGGAGATTAAGATCTGAAGCTGGTTTTGAAGATGTAGGGTTTTTTCATCAAATGAATCTGTAGACAGTGTTTGTGTATCTGTATTAACATACATGTGGATTTAGTATCATGGGCATACATCTGAGATGTTCTCTTTTTCCTGTTTTTCCACCACTACTTAAATGGTATTTTGGATTGTGAGAGAATGAAAACAGGAGAAGGTGTTTTAAAGTTCAGGCAGATGTAGCAAAACCAGTTAAAAATGTAAAAGCTTTCTACAAAACTTGTTGCATAGGTGTCCAACAGTGATGTATCATTGAAAATATGTATGTAATATGTTTTTGTAAGCAGTGTGTACAAGCACAGTATTATTTTGAATATTTTTTTTTATTAATACATGCAAACTTACTATATTTTGATACTTTTAAAGCCACTCCATTTCCAAACAGCTTCAAGTGCTTTACTTGTGATAATGCAGTGGACAATTACGACTGTAACAGATGGGCTGAAGATAGATGGTGTCCTGAAAGTAAGTCTGTCTGTACTAAGGAGATTCTTTGTGATAGTTATATTTCCTTCTCCCTGACTCAGCCATCTTGTAGAAGTTGAACTGAATAGGATTAACATGCCAACACAGTGGTGTCCTCAGTTATGTTGTTAGTAATACTGAGTCATACGTTTCTGCTGAGGTGAACGTTTTGACCATTTCAGAGTGCAAAGCTACAGTGAAAAATTATTTATATTTATGTATAAAGCATTTAATATAATATATAACAATGCTATATATATAGTATATATATAGTATAGTAGATATATTGACAATATATCAATAATAAATCAACTACGTGTGTGTGGATATATACATAGCTATGTGCTTCCTAGGAATTAAAGATGTTGTTTAAAAAACCTCTAGAATTGCCTTTGCAGGCTTATCCCCTTCTTTTTGGATATCATCCCAAAATGAAATAGTCTCCCTATGCTGTAGGCTTGCTTGTAAAGCAGCAAGACCTGAATGACTGGGGATCGTACTTGTATGAGAGAATAATAGATATGTAGAAAAGAATGGAAATATGCTTCCTCATTTTTCTTTGCAGTCATATTCACAGTAACAGTGGGAAAGTGGAAGAAACAAGCTAGAGGAATGAGGAAACGTGTCCAAAACAAAGCAAGCAAGAATGGGCTGCAAGAAAGAGTAAAGAATGGAAGATAAACATGTAGATTATAGTGCTAAAAAGTAGTTTAAGTGATAGCAGCCTTTCTGGAGGTTTGAAGGATTAGTTAAGCTGAAGATTTCATCATTAATTAATTTCTTGCTAAATGGTATTATAATTAAGTTGCAAAATGGCTTTATATAGCCAAAATAAGTATTTTTTATGAGAATATTTTTCTAATTAGTGTGAAGTTTTTAAACCCTGTAAAAGAATGCATACTTTTGCCTAACTAAACCTTTTAAATTTTATTTTGTAGGTACTCAGTACTGTTTGACAGTTCATCTCTTCACAGACCATGGAAAGAGTACATCAGTCACCAAAAAGTGTGCCACTGGAGAGGAATGCCATTTCGTAGGCTGCCACCGTCACAGGGAAAGTGGCCACACAGTAAGCACTACTCTTTGTGCCAGAGCAGCACGTTGGTTTTGAGGTTTGCATTTCAGTACTTGTTTTTCCTGCTGAGCTGAAGAGGATGTGCCAAGATACACTCTCAAGTATTTAACAATAGACATCAAATTTCTGCAACAGAAGCATGACTACCCCCTTCTTCCTCCTTTCCTATTTGTGTTGCTGTATGACAGGATGTAATAACAATTTCTAAAGAAACATCTGAGCTTTCTGGAGCATTGTTAGTGTGTACCAAATGCATGGGCCTTGCTTGCTGAGTAAGGTGCCCAGGTAGGCTATGCAACCTGTGCCGATACTTGTGGTGCTGCAGCTGTGTCACTGTCAGCCCCTGAGCAAACCAGACTGGGAGTAAGGTACTCCAGTCATTTCTCTGCATAACACAGCTTGGATAACACTGCCCAGCACACAAAGTGAGACTACTTGTCCATGAGGGCCATACACTTAAGCAAGGTACAACTGAGTTTTTGTTACATGACAAAAAGCTTGAACTGCTGCCTTCTCTCATGCTTTGGATCCTAGGTAAAAGTTTATTCTTAATAATCAGACATACCCTACCAAAGTGTTACTCACTGCAGTAAGTCAAGTCCTGTTGGAGGAAGTCTGGAGGAGACCATGAGAATGCTCAAAGGGCTGGAGCACCTCTGCTATTGAGACAGGCTGAGAGAGCTGGGCTTGTTCAGCCTGCAGAAGAGAAGGCTCCAGGAGACTTCAGAGAAGCTTCCAGTGCCTTAATGAGCTGACAAGAAAGCTGAAGAGGGACTTTTTACAAGGGCATGTAGGAATAGGATGAGAGGGAATGGCTTTAAGCTGACAGAAGGGAGATTTAGATTAGATATTAGGAAGTTCTTCCCTGTGAGGGTGGTGAGGCAGTGGCACAGGTTGCCCAGAGAAGCTGTGGCTGCCCCATCCCTGGCAGTGTTCAAAGTCAGGTTGGATGGGACTTTGAGCAGCCTGGTCTAGTGGAAGGTGTCCCTGCCTGTGGTAGGGGGCTTGGAACTAGATGATCCTTAAAAGTCCCTTCCAAACCAAACCATGATTATCCACTAATTCCTTTATAGTTGTGAAAGTTAGTTATGTTATTTTTAACATGAAAGATTTCAGACAACAAAACCGAACTTGTCAGTACAGTTAACATGGCTGTATTACATCACATCGTAGTTCTGAAGCCTGGTGAGAGCACTAGCTGATGAGTTACTCTAGGAAGGCTGTGCTCCATGATTTGGAAGAAGAGTTGTAGCATGTATGCACCATCTGCTGCCTTTGGTCAGGTTGCCAGACAGAAACGATGAGTCTGTTTAGCTGTAACCTTTGCAACCTGTTGATAGAACATACATTTTTAAAAGCTACTGCTGAATTACCCTATGTCAAATGATCTCCTTTTTCTCCACAGGAATGCATTTCTTGCTGTGAAGGGATGATTTGCAATGTAGAAATACCAACAAACCACACAAATGCAGTGTTTGCTGTATTGCATGCTCGAAGAACGTCAGATGGCAGCAAGTGGACAGTCAACATTGCAGTGCTTGTGTCAGTCATGATGACCATGCTGTTGTGATGCAACACCCTCCTGTTAGATCTGCTTGAGAGGGTCTGCCTGTGTGCTGTCAGAAACTGTAAGAAGATTGGTTTAGTATGTGCAAGGAGAAATCACTGATACTTCCTAATTACGGAAAATGTAAGGGGACAATGGAAAGGAAAGGGTACGTGATGAAGTCCTTGGATATTTAGTGAAGATACTTCACATGGCCTGCAGTATTCAAAAAAAAAAGCTAAACACAACCACCCACTGATTGGGATGAACTCACATTATTGTAATTCACTATTTTATGATAAAAATGCACATATGCTTGGCATGTTTTTTGAACAGAGAAAAGTATCTGTAGACAATCACAAGATAAAAAGCTTTCAATGGATGATGTACCAACAAGTATCTCAATGGCAACTCTTTTTAAACTGGTTTTCATTGTGCATAAATAACAAGGAGTTTCTTGTCTTGATCAACAGGTGTATTTAAGCTTATCTTCAGTTATGGTTTTCATAGAGAACATGTATGGTTTTCATAGAGAACATATATGATAAATTTATTTTTCTGTTTTGACCAGAGCTGTTGTTTCTACTGGAAATAATACAAAATAATTCTTTTTATCTTTCCTTCCTATAAAATGTCTCACACTCAGATTTTAAACCAGTGTGAAATTATGTAGAATTTCTGTCTAAAAACGGTGAACTGTTTGAGCACCTAAATCAGAATTCCTTCCCCATGCTAAAGGGATCATTTTCTTGCAGTAGTGTCTCACCTCAGCTGAATCTTTGTCATATTGTTCAAAGTGGTGGTAATACCATGACTCTGAAATTGGAAGTACAGTCAAGCAGCTGTGTTATCATAAAAATTGTAAGTGGGCACTTTGTATAAACAAGGAGAGAAGTCTACCACATTCTGTCTCAATTTGCAGAAGTTTCTCCCAGAAATATTGCTGTCCTTGATGTATCCTCACCTTGTAAGTCTGTGCTATTGGATATCCCGGGCTTCCAAAAATCATTGTTACATAGCTTTGGCACCCTCATTTGAAACGTTTGGGTCGAGATTCTATATTTCAGTAGAGCTGAGGATTTGACCTGCCTAGCACTTCGCTGTTTTCTTTTTCTAAACTATTTTAATCATTTATTAATATACTGATTTGATTACAAATAAAATGGATTGTTCTGATCTTTACCTGTTTTAAATTTCTCATTTCTTAAATGAGATGGTTCAAATTATGATTAACTGCTGAAATAATTTTCAGGAAGGACAGATTATTAAAGCTTACTCTGAAAAAGAGTCAAAACTGTTCTCTGAAAAATTCAAGTAACTATAAACTGGAATTTTTTTACGTAAATGTTGGCTTGATTATTTGCTGGTTTATGTCACTAAATGTATTTAGACATTTAGGAGTTGAAAAAGAGATTCTGAACCATTTTTGGTTTTGTTTATATTCTTAAAATGCCTACACAGTATTTTTAGACTATGTGAATATGTCTAAAAGCCTGTGATTTGTTGACAGGCAATTGTGTAGCTACAAAAACTGGGTGGGAACACTTTTTCCTTGCCAATACAAAATAGGTCTTGCTGTCTAAAGCCAGGTTTTCCAAGCTGTGGGTTCTCACGACTGTTGCTGTGCCATCCCACAGGCGAAGATGATGAGGTTGTTCTGAGGAAATTTTTACTTTGTTCAGTGATCACCCCTAGGTAACGTACCTGTAATATTAGTCGTGGTGTCAGACACAGTGACAAGCACATTCAATATTTTTCATCATTAAACATCATGGTTTTGCTGTATGATCTATGATGCTTGAACTTTTTTGCTTGTGGGAAATTCATTCCAGGTTTGCTCTCTGCTCAAAGTTGTCTTCACGTTTCAGGTCATGGTATTTTTCCTGGGTTTGCCTCTAAGCACTAGATGCTGCCATAATTCAGTTTCTGGGAATAATTATTGCAGCCTTAACAAGGCTTTAAAGTATCCTATAGTCTTCTATGACTTTACTGTAAGTAATTTACAGTAATCTAAGTGCTGACAATTGTTTACACTGCAAATGCCGCTCCAGAACATTTGGGAGTGCCGGGGAAACTCTGGAAGCTGCCCAGAGGGAGGGCTCAGGGGCAAAGGAAATGGGCTGCAAGTTCTCTGCAATTGCCAAGACACCTTTGGGAGGGGATGTCTCCAGGTGTTTGTTTTTCTCGGTTAAACTGAATTATTTTTTTCCCCATTTGCCAGTCTGAAAAGTTAAGAAATTTGCTCATAATTTAAATACTTAATGCATTTGGTAAATAATTGCTTGGAATTAAGAAATAAAAATGAAGAATTCCACTGACATGACAAAATAGTATGCTTGATTTTAACTGTCATCTTTTTAAAACTAACAATGAAGACAGCAACCTGTCTGAAATATATGAAAGCATTTGGTGATGCCAAAAGTTTATTTTTTAGCATAGTAGAATTCCAGTAGTGGAGGATATTAAGGATGAGTTCTAGTCATCTTGATACATCAATACATTTGTTATTGCAAAGATTAGGAATATTGTTTCTGGAAAAAATGAATATGCAAAAGCTGTTAATGCAATATTAATACTGCACAAATAGGCACTTGGCTGAAGAAATATAGAATTTAAGAGTGAGTATTAAGTTTATCCTTTGCTGTGTTTTATGTATGTAAAAACCTGTATGCTTCTGCTCACATTTGATTTTAGCCCAATGTTAAATGCTGACATTGTAGAAAAGCAGTATGTGCTGATTGTTAGAGAAAATAACCAGAGCACATATTTTTGGCATGACTAATGATTGACTGCATAGACAATCTTAACATTAATTTATGGTAGAACTTTTATATTTTATTAAATAGATTCAAGTATCAGCTGTATTTTCTCTTTGGGTATCTGTCTGAAGTAGTCATGGAAGAACTTAAAAGAGTTTTGAAAAAAATCATTTTCAGGTGTTCCATAATGTATGTATTTCAGGCATCTCAATTTTGGTTCACAGATGTCATAACTTAAATCTATATGACTTGTTAGTGCCTAAATTAGCCCCACAGCTTTGGAAAGGACATTTCTGTAAATGCAGATCCATAACTTAGTATGTAGAAATGTGTTTGCTCATGTTTCTGTGTACATCCAGTTTCCAACAGTAACATGTTAAATACTGTATTGTCACTCAGTAATGGCACAAGGTGTTTATCTCTGTAGATAGCAGGCACTGGGTAAAATCAGTGGGTGCCAAACTCATGTGCTTTCATGGGCAAAGTGGTCCCCTTGTGTTACTCTTAGAAACTGAAAAGAGTTTATGGGTAATGGCAAGTAAATCAATTTGTGCAGTTGAGGGAAGTGTCATTTTATCATATATGTTTAATGATTTTTTTTTGTTTTACCTTGCACTGGACAGTCTGTAGAAGATTTGTTTTTAAAAGCTTAAATAATTCTTCACTCTTCAGTGTTGGTTTGTGTGATGCTTTCTCATTGCTGCGTTACTGTTGTAAAACTTCTCCAGAAATGTCATTTTTAATTAAAAATATTAAAATGTGTGCTGGTAGAAAACATTTGTGATGAAAAAGGTAAAAATCCTTTTGCTGCTTAAGACCAGTTGCTTGTTGAACGTGTTGAGCAGAAGTTGCACTGAGGGCAGATTCTGTGGATTTTTTCACTTAAGATTTATGCTAGAAATTCATGGAGAGGCAGTTTAGGAGGGATACAGAGTACAGCAAGGTAGGAGGGATGCACAGCCAGCCAAAGACGTGGGAATCAGCAGGCCTGGACAGGAGAGAGCACTTGAGCCCTGGGGTGAAGGGGGTGGAACAGATAGTTATTTTGACCTTCCTAGTTAATGTAATTGTTTCCAGGGACCTCTGATCTTCCACTGAGTGGAGATTTGCTTTTCCACAGGCAGCATAAGTCAGAACCCTTTCAGTGATGTGAAAGAGCTCTGCCACTTCAGAAAATGGAAATAGTGAGAAACCGTTCATCTCAGCTTGAGCCAGCTGAGAGAGGAGCACCAGTTTCTCACAGATACGTGTGGCTGAACAAGCGTGGTGCATATCAGCAGATGTACATTTAATTCCGATTTCTAACATGAGAGTCCCCGTTTTTTCCTGGTTTTACACTGCGAGGTGTGGCAATGTAAACTGCGTAGCTCTATTGAAGAAAAGATCATAGGTACAAATAATCTATGTATGTATGTCTGTGTATCCTGGGGAGACTGCTTGTTAAACTCCTGCTACAGGTAAGGAAATGCTGGCAGAATTAATTCAGTATAGTTTATAATTTCATCTGCTTTGATTTTTACTAGCAATTACTTCAGGAATCTGTAGGGAGGATTATTATTATGCTAATCCTCCCTTTTTGGAGGGCAGTTTATCCTGATAAGCATGCTGCCCAGAGACATTGAAAAGGCATGAAGAATACTAGAGTTAATTTGAATGTCTGAAAATGTGATTACTGTGATCATGACTGAAATAATTTTAGGTATAGCTTTGTAGTATTTAAGTGAAATAAGCTTTTACTGTTACATTTAATCAGAAAAGTTTCAGAGAAAACTGTGGTTTTGCACTGGCCACTTCACTTATCAGGAAAAATGAAGTCCAGGTGCAGGTTAAAATTCCAAATTAAGAAAACGAGCAGCACACAGTCAAGTCATTTAAACAGGTCAAAATGCTGATGTCAGGTTTTTGCAGCAAATACCATCAAAAGAAGATTAAGATTTTAAAAAGAAAAAAATCTGGCTATTTCAGAGCACAAAGCCATTTCTGTAGGAAAATACTTGTTTGTTTACCATCTCTAGACTCTGAAAGTCTCCGTAGAAGATATGCATGTTTTTATAGTGCTTGCTATGTGCAGGTGCTTCAAATTAAGTAAACAAGGCCAGCAGCCATCTCTTAAAAAGAGCAGGACAACACTTCACTCCAGTTATACTGGTCCTGGGTTCTAGCTTGTGTATCTGTGCAGGATAACATGGAGCAAGAGCAGTTTCTTGAGTGCTCAACCTCTTTCTGGTCCTCATATTTCAGCTAAGAAGGAAACTTTTCAGCTGTGGAGCTCAGAGGAAAAAGTAGGAATATTATTGCTCACTGTAGATTTAGGATTTGCAATTATACAAATCAGTGTGACCTTGATAGGGAAACTGTCAGATTCTCAGCTGGGGCAAATTTAGCTGCCTGTAGGAATAAGGCAGGCATGAGGTGGCTAACTAGTCTGTATTATCTCTCTGCAGAAAGCATGTTTGGTGTTTTGTGTGAACTTTATTATCATCTGTTCTAATCTTGTCTTCAAGTACTCAAGAAGATGCAGAAAAAACAGCTGTAAGCTTGGAGGAAAGGGTTGGGAAACATAAGCTGAGTGTATTTAGTATTCATAATTCGTTATTTTAGATTGTTTAGATTTCGTGGTTTGGTAAGGTCATTTTTAACATCGTCGTCAGTATTGTACAAAGCTGCTCTTAAAGGAGAGAAAGCTAAATGTTTGATATTTCAATAGATTTATGCAACAAGAAAAGTAATATTGTTATATAGGGGTTTAAAGGTCGCGTTGCACAGTTCATTTGTGTTAATTTGGCCCAGTCTTAGGATTTATTGTTGGGGGTTTTTTAATCTGCCCTTTGATCTGTGCCACTGTAACCAGGGTTATGTGGTGCTGTTCTGGAATGGGAATGCTGTGGCAAAATTAACTGTGTTAAGTAGAAAATACATATGTGAGTGGAGGTGGGATAAACAGAACATTAAATAAGGTGAAAAATAGGTGAATGGCAAGTTCACTTGCAATTATTTTCACTGAATTTTTACAAGATCTAGCTCATGTCATTTGAGAAAGTAGGTGTTTAGGTCTTGTAAGTTAGTATTTCGTCATGGCTTCCAGTTTGCAGATTCTGTTGTATATTCCCTCTACTCCAAAAAAGAAAAAAATCTGTGTAGGCTACATGGCACAGACTTGTTACTAACGTGAATTCCTCACTGATGTCTGGTTTTGGCTAGTATTTGAAGAATTTGTTAATAGAGTCCGCACAATGCACCCACATTTGAGTCTGAGTTTGTACCAAAGCGTACACTGGATCTGATTTTATTTTCTGTCCATCTCTCTATTTGGTTAATGTTCAAGTGTGTGTTAATGTACCATTCATCACAGAGAGGCCCTTGGGGTCTTGTACTGAATTTTGCTTCTTGAGGATGCAGGAACATATTATCCTAATTTTATAATGAGAGATTTGGACAAAGATTTGCTTAAGATTCGTGTTGGGAAACAGTTTGAATACAGGCACTTTGAGGTTAGAGGAGTGAACTAAATGCTGACTTGGAAGAATTTTGTAGCTAACTTTTCACCTGAATCCTATTCTGAAGATAGATATTAGAAGTAATAGCTTGTCTCCTGTGCTATAGCCAGGGTCCTAAGTAGCAGACTGACTTTCTGCTTATTTCCAGTTTTGAATTAAAATGTGGTTGCCAGATATTGTTGTGGTATTTTGCAAACACTTGGCTTTTCTTTATGCCTAGTTAACATTGATGCATATAAAGTCATGTGTGCACATCTAAATGCTTGTCATGCACTATAGCTTTTGTATTTTCTTGAGGGGCAGAATAGATATTTCTGTATGTATAAGTGAGACTTCTAATTCCACACACAGGCACCCACACACGTGCACACACACAGACACCGCTTGTGGAATGCAGATGGGGTACAGATCACTTGGAAATCCATCATAAAATACTTTTTTGAGTTAGGCTTTTTTTTGATGGACTAGTATTTCTATCTCAATATGCAGTTCCTTCTTCTCTTTTTAAACTGGGAGGTGGGGGAAGGAAATACTGCCAAAGAACCATATGATACATAAATTGTTTCATGAGTTATGTTTGGAAAAGCATTTATTTTCATGACCTGGGAAAGTCTTAAAGACTGTGAATGAGTGCCTTGGCCTGTTGAAGTTGATGGGAATTTTACCATGATAGGACTGGGAATTTAACCAGTGGCCATTGCTCACATGTAGTTGTTGCTGTGCAATTAAGTAATTTATATTATTGCTTTGATTAAATAAGAGAAATCTATATATTGGCCTGTGGTAAATTGTGCTGGAGCATAGTCATGGGGATGTGATCATTAGGAAGAACTTCTTAAAAGACCAAATGACTTTAAATAAGATTGACTGCAGTCGATATATGTGTTCATTTAATTGGTTCTTGCAGCTGGAAAGATCTGTTTGGAAGTTGGGCCTGTGAATTGATAGCAAAAGTGGCAAAACAAAGCCTTTTTTTAAAAAATAAGGCTTAATTGTCATCACTGCTGAAATGCTGCATGGGTCTGACTAGATAGAGGCTTAAGAAATAACAAGAATCAAGCGTATGGCTTACTGTAATGCTAATAAGATTAATGGTGCAGGAAACGTTCAGAAGTTTAAAAAATGTCTTGATTTCAGGAAGGAAAATGAAGTAATCTGAAGGCAGAAGTTTCTAGAAAATGTGATCAAAATTGCATTATTCTTTGAGGTTAGCTTGAAGCTCTTCCTCAACATCTCCAGCTTGTAGCTGTCATCTCTTGGACTGTGGTTCTTGCCAGCTCTGTTACTGCAAGGTCCTTGTTGTCACTTACATTCTTTAAGTTTGGACCCTGTAATTTCAGTGATGCCAAGGAGTTCTTTCTCCAAAGTGTATACTCTGGGTGTGTTCTGGAACCTTTGAAAGATAAACTTTCAGTTTAATGAGCTTTTTAATTTGTGGAGCACATGAGGATGCATGCTTATCAGCTCTTGTGTTTCACAGACTTGTCAGCCTTCTCCTCCCACACTCCTTTTGGGATGTCATTTATATGCTGTGCAAAGTGCTCCCTCCTGTCCTTTGGCTTTCCGAATGAAGTGCACAGAGGAAAGCATATTAAGAAACAAACAAACAAAAAAAAACCCACCACAACAACAAAAATCCCCAAAACAACAGCGTTCTGTGTTTTTCTTTTTTGTTGTTGTGATTGGTTGGTCTTGAGCTACTTTATGGTGATAGCAGCTGTGAAAACCAGTGGGTGCCTCTGCCTGCCTAAGCCGGTTAGGGAGATAGAATATAAAAATCTAAACAGCCAGGGCAGTTGACAGTCATGAAAAAGACAAAATCTCTGTAGAAGGGGCTAGGCTCTGCAGATATTTTGGGTCTGCAGATGTTTTCGTTAGGGTTCGATCTGCAGCTGGTGGTCATCACGCAGATTTTATTGGAAATTCAGGAACTCTTGGTCTTGAGAAAGACCAAATACAATCCTCTTTGGAAGATTATAGTGAGATTTGTGATAAAAAGTCATGTAGTAAAAGTAAAGTAACCAAACAAAAAGCAGTTAAAAATGCTGCGTCTGGGGGCTTGGGGTTTGGGTTGGGTTTTTTTTTGGTTGTTTTTTGCTAGGCTTATTCCATAAGGATATACATGCCATTGTTACACCTGGACTGGAATTTAAACCACTGCTGTGTACGTCACCTTACAACTAAATGAGCTCAGAGGTGTTTTGTCAGGGAACACGCAGTGTGCTCAGCATTCTATTAGACCTCAGTGAGACAAACCAGTCCAATGTACTCTTTGCTTACAGCATGCTCTTTGTCAGGGCTCATCTACATTCAAAAATTAGTACTGATATAGGGAGGCTGTCAGGCTACAGCAGCTCTACCCAAATAATCTTGTGGTGATCTTGTTTACTGTAGTCCTTTTACTAGATAGAGGTAAATTATACAAGAATAATGTAATGTGTCCCCACCTGATCTTAATCAGCAGTGACTAATGATGAAATCCTGTGGAGGCAAGTTTGTAGCCTCACTGGGAATGACTCCCAGTTATTCCCTGATGAAAGTGTTCTCCATTGCTGTATTTCTTAAAATACCTTTTTTTCTTACTCTTTTTTAGGCATAAGAACAATTTTCTAGAAATCATGAAGATCAGGTGAATATAGTTACTCTCTACTCTTGCTTTTATTGTCTGCCAACAGGCACTTTGTAAATGCTTCCGCTGGAGTAGCACATCCTGAAGGCCACATGAGTGGGGAAGCATGTACTTTTCAGACACGCAGAACTCCATTCAGATATATAGTCTTGGGTGACATGGTTTTTAGCATGTAGTATCCCTGCCCATGGCAGGGGGGTTGAAACTAGATGATCATACGGTCCTTTCCAACCCAAAACATTCTGTAATTCTATATGACCTCTCATAGCATCTTTGCTGTTCTCAAGCTGCTTTACCACCAAAGTCACATAAAATGGATTTTCAGTATAAGGCTTTGTGGCATCTATTGAATGGTGAGGTGATTCAAGCACAAGAATGCAAAGATGTGCGGATGTTTAAAATTCAGGAATTAAAATCGTAGTGTTATTTGCTCTGTAAAGGGCAAATACTTTAAGAGAGCTTAAAGTATTAAATGTGTTAAATATCTGATGTATTTATTACTGAATTCACTTTACACTTCGTTTATTCAGCACTGCAAGAAAAAAACGCAAACCACCCCACCCTGGAATAAAGCCTGTTCACTTGCTTTGCCTGTTCTATCTTCTGATGAAGGAAGATCATAATAAGATTTTACTTTGCTAAACTCAGCAATGGAAATAATACGGAAGTATTCTTGCAACTGTGCACATTTTTCTTTCAAGCGTGCCAGTAACCTTACAGTGGGCAGGAGATGTGCCTTTCACAGCACCTGGGAAGGTGGTGGCCACCAAGCAGTTCTGGAGTTCAATCCTGAATGCTTGAAAGTAGAAAATTCACTGCTATAATTAAGAACTGTGCTGAGTGCAAATGCTTTCATTCAGATTGAGAGGACAGTTGTCACACATAGTTAGCCACCTCATATTGGCAGTAAATCAAATGTTTTAGAAGTGTCTCATGGCGAACATCAACATAATGAGTTTTCCCTGCAGAACCCCCTAAACTGGGACATCATTCCTCTAGTCTGGAAAGCAGCCCATGGAATTCATCAGTAAAAAGGAATTCCTGGAATTAATATTTATCTCTTTGTTCTTGTGTCAGAACAGAACATAAGTGAGTTTTTTGGTGGTTGGTTTTTGGGGGGTGGTTTTTTTGTTGCTGGTTTGGGATTTTTTTTTTTCTTTTGGGTGGGGGTGGGGAGTTTGGGGGAAGAAACTCAGATATGCAAAAGTTTCTAATACATTCCTAAATAAGATACTGAAGAAGGAATGTTTTGCTCTCTCCTCCCATAATTAATACTTTACATAAGGAAAGCCAGCTCTAGAACTGCGAATCCCTTTGTACCTTTAGAAGTTGTCAAGTAAGGATTTAGGGACAGCTTAATTGGTGCCTTGGGACTTTTACTGCCCGAATTGCTGGGCGAATGAGTATGCAAATACATAACACCCAGCCATTTGTGGATCATGTTTGGTTCAAGAGGGCAGTTGCCTTTCCTAGATACTGTGTGCAACTGGCACTTATTCAAGTTTGTTAACAAAATAAAAATCCTTCTCATGGAAAATGTATCTTACTAATGAGCTTTTCTATTGTGTCATTGTTCGTGATTGCTTACCAGCTCATCTTCAGTCTTTAGGAAATATCATCTCTTGCTCCCCAGGAGGAAGTTTTCTGCTACTTTACACTAGAGTAAATAGAAAGAATAGACTGAAGTGTGATTATGGAAAACACCATCAGGATATCAGGAGTTGATAATTACTTACTTTTTAAAACCAGAGTATCCTTCTCTACTCTTTGTACTTTAGCTCCTCACAGGATATTTTAAACTAAATTGTTTAGAGCTACAAGTAACAAGTGTTCAAATGAAAAGATGTTTTGTTTTTAGAGAAATATTATTTTGTTATAATTTCATGGCTAAACTAATTTGTGCAGCAAGTTTCAGAGAGCTTGCTTGAACCTAATGTTTGTTTTCCTTCAGCTGATCATTAGATAGTTTTCTTTCTGTCTCTTCTGAAACTGTAAATAAGTGAATTCGTGCCATAAAACCCCAATAAATTATGCTTGAATAAAATGCCTCCCAGCTTGTTTTTAATGCATTGATACCTCTGGTCCTTAAAGCCTTGTAGAATAACCCATTAGACTCTTGTCTTGCCAGTCACTTAGAGAATAGCATAGCAGGCTTGGTAAGAGTTCTGTCTGTTCTACTGTAAAATGAGAGAATGTTGAACATTCTTATTGATATGATCCTCTATTTGAAAATGAGTTTCAAGTCTAAGTAGCCTGCTGGAATCCATTACTGCAGACAGTTTTAATAGAAATAAATCAAAACATGTATCTATCTTATTTCACTTTTGATGTACAGATATTTTGGTTAGGCTATCTTCTTGTATCACTAAAACTTTTTTCTTTTTTACTATGATATCCTATGCCAGACTCATATGTGTTATAGAATCCAAGAATGGTTTGGGTTGGAAGGGACATTAAAGACCATCGGGCTTCAGGAACACCTTCCACTAGATCGTGTTGATCAAAGCCCTGTCCAACCTGGCCTTGAATACTGCTAGGGATGGGGCAGCCACAGCTTCTCTGGGCAACCTGTGCCAGTGCCTCAGCACCCTCACAGTGAAGAACTTCTTCCTAAAACCTAATCTAAATCTCCCCTCTCTCAGTTTAAAGCCATTCCTTCTTGTCCTATCCCTATGTGCCCATGTGAAAAATACATATACATATGATTTTCTCTTTTATGTGATGTCGTAATGGCTGGATCCTGCCTAAATGAAATTATATGGTGTTTATGAATTTTTAAGATGATTTTAAGATTACTTTAACCCTGTATTTGAAGAGTTAGTGTAATTAAAAGTAATAAGATTCACCAGATTAAAAGAATCTGGTGAATACCTGATCATAGAACTTTCCAGGGGGTTCAGCATATGAAACTTAGTATGGAAATTTGTCTTGCTGCAGACTGTGCAAGACTCTTGGTTTCAGTTGGTGGTTTGGTTATTTTTTTTTTTGCTTTTGCTAACAATTATGTTTTTAATTGGCTTGGTCAGCATGCATATAGCCACTTGGGGAATTGCAGTGTCAAAACCATGTTTGTGGTTGATACTTGTGTAGAGCTGGAATTGCTGTTAGCATTGTCTCCTAAATATATATATAATGAGAATGCCTTGTTTTCTGTGTTGCTGCAAGTGGATTTCATCTCCACATGAGAGAAATCTCCAGCTCTCTGCAACTTCCTTCTATTCCCTCAGAAAATGCCTTGACTATTCTAAGTTTAAAAGTTTCTTTTTTTAAAGTAATACACATCTAATACAGCTTCTGCCCTACCTGTCGGAGATCAGCAGTGCTAGGGGGTTTAGTTGAGTGACGTTTGATTCACAATTTACTCCTTTCTGTTTGTGAATCATTTCCAGAAGTAGTTTTTTTTTCTATTACTGCAGCTATAAATAAGTATTCCATTTACATACATAAGTCATGTCAAAAGCTCCCAGACTTAGTCTTGACATGCAGTCACTCTCCTTTTCTTCACATATACTAATAATAGTTACTAATGACTGAAGGTTCTAAACCGCATTTGTACGCTGCTGACTCTCAAGGATTTTCAGCAGGTGAAATTTTGCGCCCCTTTAAGTTAAGTTTTGAAAGTTAAATCTAAGTGAGCGTGAAGTCAGTTGAGGACTGGCCGAGTCTTTGTGCTTTTGTCTGCTGCATGCCTGGCATGATTTTATAATATGCACATGTAGACATGCTCACCTTGAAGGGTTTGGCAACTCTACAGCACTGATTAAGATTTACATTTCTCAGCATATGTTGAAGTATCTTTTATACCCCTAATTTTAAGGACGTGCAAAACATGAAGGGATGTTAAAATATTACTGTATAGCTTGCGTATAAGTCAGACCATCAGGTTTCTGTGCCTATGTCTGTCAGCAGCTATTTGAACTTACAAAATCTCCTGTGATTGCCACTTGTTAAAGTTCCTTCTAAACTCTATGAATATTCCTGAAAAGTTCTGAGTTTGTATGAAATGTTGTGATCAATGACCTTTGTGATCTCATTTAATGGGCTGCTTTTTCTTTTTTTTCTTTAAATTCAGATGTTCCCTGTTCTTATAATCAGCTTTCTATTTCACCGTTCTATTGAACTTCTTTTGAGGCCAGATAGGAAGTTTAACGAACCTCCAGGAAAATGCTGGATCAGCGTTTTAGAATCAAAGGTTGGTCTTAGCCTATGGCTGTATATGAAAAAGAAAATGGGAGGTCTGTGGATTCTCTAAAGGATCCACGGAAAGGTAACTTTTGTAATGGGGAGGAGGGAAGCGAAGATTATTTTTGGTAGGCTCAAATTAGACTAAGAGGTGGTCTCTCTTTTAGGAAACTTAAGAGATGTATGGGTTAGAAGAGGTTAAAGAATGCACCTCCCTCTTCACTTAACACCTTTTCTCAGCCAGTTTGTGGGACAGGAACTAATGTTTTCAAGGTGATGTTCTTTGGATTAGCTCCAAGGTAAGGTCTGATCACTGGAATTTATTAAGAATTCTGCATAAAAATGGAGGTATTCTCCCTCTGTTGTCATGGACACTCAATTTCCACAAGTTGCCTTTCTGCAGTCTCCTTGCTGTTATTATTAGTTAATGTGTATTTCATAACATCATGTCCTAAAGGCTGTGTAAAGTAGGAATGTTTCTGTTGTACACATCTCAGGTATTTCAGAGTTCAGTCATGGTGATACTCTTAACATCCCACATGCATGGACTTAGTTAAGATTTTAGGGTGATTCTGGATCCTCAAGAGATGGACACTATAGAGGTGATACTGTGCAGCTTTGCTTACTGAGGTAGCATGCCTTTATGCACGCCTTTACACAAGTTCCCTTTTAAACTTTGGATAAAATTCTTTAGCTTTTCTTTGGCTGTTTAATTTTCTGAAAGAGATGCTTATCTTTTTTTTTTAATTATTTTTTTAATTTTTTAATTTTTTTTTTATTTTTTACCCTCTTTACTGAAGGAGTCTAAGAAGTGGGCATTTAATTTATTTATCTTTATGAAGATAGGCTGAGAAAGTTGGGGCTGTTCAGCCTGAAGAAGAGAAGGCTGCGTGGAGACCTCATAGCAGCCTT
>JANHGB010036299.1:0-11015 GCA_026283785.1 Coracopsis vasa | reverse complement strand
ACACCGCCCCCGCCGCGTGGCAGTTCGGTTGTCCCTGGCGCGGTTTGGTGTGCGCGCGGCAGCCGGCACCACTGGTGGCGGGGGAGCAGGCGCGCGTCCTGACCGCCCGGGCGCTGTACCCCGCTGGGGACGGTAATCTGCCCCTTCGTGTGTCCCCCCTCCGGCTGCCTGCCGGGAGCGCGGCCACGTCGCCGGGCCAGGCCGCGAGTACAGCCCATGTCTTCCGTGTGGGGGGACCGCCGGGTGGGTGCCCCAGGACGCAGCTGCAGCGTGAGGGGTGTGGCGGCCGGCTCGCCCGCAGCGCCTGGTGGGTTGGTCGGTGAGGGCTCTCCATGTGGGAGAAACATGGCATACGGCGTGCGAGGGGGAGGCGGGAGAGCGAGGAGCGTCGCCTCCCCTTGGCCGCTGGAAGGTTTGCAAGTGGTGAAGTGTCTCGGCGTCGGTACCTCCCTCGCCGCCTCTTCAGGCACGGTTAGGGAAGAAATGCCCCGGGCAGGGCTGCCCGCCCGCCTGTTTATCGCATTACCTTGCTCCTTCTGCCCGGTCTTGCCTGGAAGCAGCCGTGCGGTGTGCTCGGGCCGGGCTGCGGAGTGCCGCGGCTTTCCAGCCCCTCGTTCCCTGCACTTGAGCCGGTCTGGAGCCTCTGCGCTTCCAAAATACCATTAGGCAACTGCAAGGGACGTTGCTAGGTAACCAAACCCTCTGAAATCATTCCTTATCTCCCTGCGCTAATGCTGCTTACCTTTTTAACATCCGTGACGTTTCTCTCTCGGTATTTTTCCTTAGGAAAAAGCTACTGAATATGAAGAAGGATTACAGAGGTGTTTTACGTTACAGGGTAACCAAAGGACAGTATTTTGCAAACAGCAGGTAGTTAATGGAGCTCTGCAGTTAATAAGTAGAGGTTTATTTATTCTTTTTAAAGCACTGGTGTGCAGGTACCTGCAAACAAAAGCTGGTTCATGCTGAGGGCAACCAGTGTTTCTGTAAACGGAGGTCACTTCCCGCACTGCTTTTGATGTCGCACCCTATCTATCTCCTTCCTCCAGCCTGTCCAGTGGTTTAGTCAAAACCACAGCTTTGCCTCTTCACGACTGCAGATATGTGTGTCTGCTTTCGGCCTCCTAGGTCATTCATGAGAGGCTGGCTTTTGCACTGGGTAAGAAGCTCACATGCCCCACATGGCTCTAGCTCATAGTTTCTCATCCCTGCCCCATCTGACAGTTTGCTGCCACCTGAAAACAAAAATTACAGGCAACTTGGTGAATGGTATCTCCTTGAGCTAGTTTCATCGTAGAAGAAGGGGTAAAAGTGAGGTGAGCACACTTGTTGGGGGGAAGTTTGAGTGTTTGGCAGTAAGAAATTCAACTATAAACAATAACAAAGACAATGGAAATTGCAAAGGCTGCTGAAAAATTAGAGGTGTATATCTTCTCATTTCCCTTCCTCTTCCCCTTCCCATCAAGTTTTGCTAGGAGCTCTGTCCGCCCATGTCCAGGGGCATGCCTTAAAGTCCTAAAATAGATCAAAGGAAGTTTTCAAAACATCTCATGTTACACATGAGATTACATAAATGTTACATATTATCTATTACATATTACCTATTACATACCTGTTACATACCTATTACGTACATCACAATTAAGCTGAATGTAAGACTTAATTTTTCTTGGCAAACTCTTGGATCATGTAAGTTCTACTGTCAAGGACTGTGGCCCATCTATATTGCATATGTGTATATGTAATGAAATTTTGAGTAGTTTGATTTAAAAGGAAATAAATCCCTTTGGTCTTCATGTCAGTATATACTAAAAAATGAGATATTTCCCTATGTAGGAGGGAAAAGCCATATTAAACATAAAAGACTGCTTCCTGCACGCTTCCAAAAGGTGAAGGGCAAATACAGGGTAGCAGGTCTTTAATCCCTTTATTCATCACTTAGGTCTATCATGAGCTACCTGGCTGGGCATCTTCACTCCTAAGCCCACAGGAGAGCATTCCAGAATACGCACATACTGTAAAAGCCCACTTGCAGATCAGCTACTGCTCTCAACTCTCCCTTTCCATGCACAGGAGACCGAGGATACAAGTTTCTAAATAAGAAAGCTGACACCAAGTTAAGGAGGAAGGCAAAATGCAACAGCTGTTGTGAGCCTGTGTGATTTGGCAAGCCATTGACTACACATACAACATTTAAATATTTACTTTGCTATCTAATAAATATCTGTGCTTGAAACTGTGATTTCCTTCTGTAAGCAGCTTTCTACATGCTAATGGCTGACAAGGAACCAGCTTTACCAGATCAAATTCTACCTACTCCATGGAAAACTATTTTGTTTTCTCACTGTTTTGTTCAGTTATAAATGGTCTTATCTCAATTCTGTTTATGCCATTGCTTTATGGATCATCAGCAAGACCATGAAAGTATATATTGATGAGTAATTTCCATATTTTTTTGATTGAAAACTACTTTTTTGTTCTCTGTTCCCTCCTATTTGGTCAAACATATGACCAGCCTTACTTGCTTAATAGTATTTATAAAAAATCCCATTAACTTGACGGTTCAGATACAGGGAGGCTGTTTTTCTTTAAAGAACCTATTACCCGTTGTATGTCAGGCTGTGAACCCACAAACTGTGGCTGCAGGCATACTGGACCAGATCAAGTACGAGTATTACCCATGCCTACCCTAACTCCTCGAGCACAACAAAGGCCTTCAGGAAAATGAGTGGAATTTCAATTTACCACCACATCTTTGCTCACCCGACATGGGACAGGACACACAAATCGGATGCTGTGGTGTCCTGAAAGAGGCAGAACTATATATAAAGCTGTAAATTAATTTATTTACTGTAATATGCTTGATTACTGCATGAGATGGAGTGAATTATAACATGATAAAGCAGTAAGAGGGTTCTCCATGCTGTAGTGTACTACCTTTTATGTGTAAGAACATCAGCTGGCTGAAAGTCTGATATCCTGTTATTATATGGAACTTCACTCCCTGTGTGTCTTGCACAAACAATAGTGGAACTGCTGTGTAGTAAGGC
Source organism: Coracopsis vasa (assembly GCA_026283785.1). Taxonomy (NCBI): domain Eukaryota; kingdom Metazoa; phylum Chordata; class Aves; order Psittaciformes; family Psittacidae; genus Coracopsis; species Coracopsis vasa. The sequence continues at coordinate 7,965 of JANHGB010036299.1, read as the reverse complement.
ATGTTACTGATTGGTGACATCAGAAGTACTGTCTGCATTTAAACAATGTACAATCTCTATTTCTCTTAACCAGATCTTACAACAAATAATTGATTTAAGCCATTGTGAATGTACAGGTTAGTATTCAGTGTGCGCCAAAAACTTGAGTTATATATTTTAAGTGGCAGAATAAGGGATTAATCACCGTATCTTGCCAACAAATTGAAGTAAAGGAGGCCTGTTTCCTCCTTTATCCAAGGACATTAGATTTCTTTGTACTTTCATATCAGACAATGCAATAAGCTATCATTCTGGCAATTCTGCAAGAAAAAAAATTCTCAGTGAGTTTCTATCCTGCTCACAGACCTGCCCCAAAGCCTACTGCAGAATGCTCTGGAATACATCTCTACTTCTGGGGATGAAACAGTGCCAAGGACCATTCTTTGACATAGGCTTTTTCAGTTCAAAGGAATTTGAGGGCTGTGTTGCAGCCCACTGGATTGAGATTTTCGTATCAGGGAACAGAAAATGACACTGACTTTCACTGCTGTGGAAGATGGTGGGAAGGCATGCAGGAGGACTGGTGGGTTAGGAATTCTGCTGTGATTCTCCTGGAGGGCTGCACTGTGGATGGACCAAAACCTCAGCCTTATCCATACTGCTCTTTAGAAAGAGCTCTTGGCAAGTGTTACTCTATAAACCTTGCCCAGAGATTTTCTCAAGGCATAAATCACACCAATGAGTGTGCTAATCATTAGTCAGCCTCCCATACTTGAATTTACTTTCTGCCACTGATTTATTCATAGCAGTGGCCTCATGAAACCTACTTTAAGCACTCAGGCAAAATACATCTCTATTTGTTACTGATATCTTACTCTATAGATAAGTATATTTCCGTTCATTTTACATATGCATGCAACGTAAAAGTAAGGGCAAGTGCAAATATTTTCTCTGTCAAATCCTACAATAATAAAAAGTAATAAATTCTCTAACAATAAAACCTCTAATAAAAGAGCTGCATTTCAGAACAGCTTAAGGTGTAGCTAGTGCTTGTGGATATATTAGATGCATTCGTTTACCTGTCTCCTACCTGTTCCTGGCAAAAGCAAAGAGGTTCAGCTAAAATGAGATTCAAGATAATGCTGCTATAACCTATCATTCTTGTATAATTGTATTTCTGTGAGAATGGCAAAGCTTAATAAAAACATTGGAATATTGGAAATTATCCTGTTAAATCAGTAGAAATACCCACCTTGTTATCTGGCATCTGTGATAAGAGATAAAGTATCATTCAGGAAGAATTAGAATGCAAAACTAACTCTTCTACTTTGCAATCATTAGTTATTTAATTCTTTTAATTCTGATTAAAAAAATTTAATTCCTTTAGAGTTGGTTCTCATTTGGGTTTTCTTCTCTTTCTAATCAAGAAGAATTCTCTTTTTCTCCTTATGTGTAAAGAGACAAAGCTATTTTTACAAAGTCTGTTGTTAGAGTTTCTAGCTATGGAAGAAAAGGGAGGAGAAACACTCCATTTTACTGTTCATATGATAGCAGTAACAACAGAAGTTTACCACTGTACAGAATTCCGAATGAATTCCTAGGAAAAAAAGCAGAGTAAGCAGCTATAATGAAGAAACAAGGCAATCATTTAAGGGTTGAGTACTACTTAATTTAACAGAATTAGTAAGATGCCAATAAATACTGTGAAGCGAGATTTACTTTAGTGTGTACTTCTGTGAGAAGATGGGGGAAAATTACCTATTGGGGTTTTTTATTTTACAGAAAAAATAGCTTAGTATATGTGATAGTTTATTTTCAACACTAAAAGCGTTACATTTGCCAGTCTAGTTATGTTATTGCAGACCTTTGCTGTATTTGTTCTACACCTCTGGCTTCTGGTAACAACACTAGCAGGGTGCCGGTTTCTCATTTTGAGCTAATAGCTCGACCTAGTGATGGGAAAGAGCAGCTGCAGTCAGAATAGTTTCTAAGGCTTTTATAAACAAAGATCATCTAACTTTGGGGGGGAAAAAGAACCCAACCAAAAACCCCAAATCCAAACAACACTTCCTTATTGTTCTTAACTGCCTCTAGGAGAGCATATTATGTGCATTTAAGCACATTTCACTGGACGTTCTGTCTCCCAGACACAAATCACAAAATTAAATACAGTGCTTTAAAAGACTACAGCAGCACAACTGATCTGTGTCAAAATAAATTTATTAGAATTATGTCCCATTATTCCAGCTGAAAAATACATTCCAATGTATTTTAAGTCTCATATATGTTCAAACATGAATTTACCTGTTACAGCTTTATACCAGCTAATCATGTCTTTTACAGTGGAATTCAGCTGTATTCTAGACGAAAAAGATTGTGTTTTTATTAAACAAAACACCTATTGAATGGGGCAAAATCTCACAATGGACAAATTACAATGAAAAAGTGAACTGAAGATTGTAATTTGCAGTTAATCCTGCTGTATTGACTACAACAGTTTAAATGCTAATTCAGCTGACACCTAATCTTTCTTACTGTATGAAAAAAGAACCAGAATTTATATTAGTTCTACCATTATGGCTCTAAAAACTCTAGAGAGTTATTCCACTTTGTTACAGAATCAGTATCAGACAACTAAGTTTTCTTTCTTATTCTGGAATTGGTAAAAAAGCTTATGTAATATTCTTCAGTTTTGTGGTTTGTTTCCCTCTCCTCCTCCCCAAGAACAGAATAAATTACACTGGATTCCTTCTAATTAGCCAAGACCACTATTCAGGGGAAGTCAGCAGTGTGTCATTCCTCCATGGTCCTGCTGACAATAGTGCCATTGGCATGCCATATGCCATGCTTGCCATGTGCACTGTATGGCCAACAGCTCTTTCAAGAATCCTTTCTTGTCTGTGTTAAGGAACATGGGGGATAATGGAAGGGCTTGGATGTTAAAGAAAGGATGTAGCAGTCGCGCAAAATGCTTAGTCTTTGTGCAGGCAATAACAAATCACCTTACTTTGTGTTCACTCTCAGTGCACTAGACGTACCTTCCTGGCACTTTACTGAAGTTCTGAATGCCCAGGCTCTAGAAAAGATTTTCTTCTAACACTTCAGTGCTGTGACCTCTAACTCCAAAGTCAGAGCAAGTCTTATTTGTTTTGAAGCTTAACATAATTAAGCAGAAAGAAAAGAAAAAGCATTAAATAAGAGGGACTATAGCAATAAGGACTCCCAGTGAGAAAGGCAACTACTTTTTATACCATGAGTGCGAGGATTTTTGTCTGGAGGAGAGACAAGTAGTCTGCATGTCCAAAGGAAAAGGAAGAGAGGAAAAGCATTTCAGCTGTACTTTATAATTGGACTTTAATAGTTTTTTCAAACTCAAGAATTGTAGCTCAAAGAATGCTCTTTATATGAATGCTGGAGTTGTGACACTGGTCAGCAGACCAACCAGACCTGTAAAACCTGAAATCCTGGGGAACTGGATTGAATTCCCCAGAGCCCGTTGTAACCTTGGCCACTGCTCAGACACTTTGCTCTACTCAGCGGGTTGTAATCAGTGGTGTTTTGCCATGGAGCTTAAGCCCATCACTGGTGCAGCTCAGTGGTGATTGTCTGCTCTGCAGATGACTGTGAAGAAAACACTGTCCAATTTCCGAAGGACCCATCACGACAACTGGCAGGAGCATAAACAGCAGTTCACAGATGACCAGCTACTGGTGCTCACTGACCTCCTGGTGTCACCGTGCTACTATGCATAGATAGGTAAGATGGTTGGGTTTGACATACATTGACAGAAACGTCCTTCACCACAGGGAAATGCTGGAACCAGATGCAAGTCCCTTGTGCCTCTCATGGTCTGTTCATGACCAGGTTTATTTGTGTTAAATATCATCCATCTTTCTCTGTGTCCCTGTATTACACTAGTGTTTTCTTAAGACACTTACACTTGTTTTCTTGACTATTGATGTTCCTTTTCTCCCTTTTCTGCCAGTTGGCTGCCTTTTAAATGCCTGGCAGTTGCACTAAAGGCAAGGTGCTTGCTGCTTTTGATGCCTGTGAGGACTTTAGCCAGCCACCCAGTCCAGTATATCATCTACATCTCACGTGGGGAATGACTGCTACCACACTGCTTTCTCTTCCACATTGTGGCTTTGCTGCTAGGTCTCTTCACACAGGCACGTCCCCAAAGAGTGAATCCATTCCTGGAGTTTCACTTTGTTACCCTCCAAGATCCTGATCTCTGTTGTGTTGTGATGTTTTGTGCCAGTATTCCAAGAGCAGTTCTAACTTCTGTTTTCCTTTTGTTCTGTAGCAATAGCATGAGGCAGTGATCTTGTTGTGAATCCTTGTTTTGAATTCTTCCTTCTTTCTTTTCAGGTTTCTCCTGAGAAAATGAGGACGTAGGAAGCTTTCTGTGAAATAAAAGCAACTCAGAAAATGATCATGTAGAAAACTTTGTGTTGGAAATCCTGATGCCTGATCAAACCCACTTTTAGATGCAAACATAAAGACCTGGTCCTATTCAAACAGAATCTCACCTCCCCGGGGAGCAGCTGTGGCAGCCCCACAGCCTCCTTGTACCTGCACTTGCAGAGCCCAGTTGTATGTTTATCACCAGACCCTTCTCGTTGGTCTCCACTGCACGTTAGTCTTGTTTCTGCTCCCTCGCACACAGTGACTTACACTGCACATTTCCTACCCTCTTTCTCTGATCCTCCTCTCAGCTCTTCCCATCATCAAAGATATGCAGACCCAGCGGGTGCTGCAAACCACAGTGTTCTCAGTGGAGCTCTCCAGTTCTCTTGATGCAACTTCCTACCCGGTCAGTGTACAGTACCAGGACCCTCTTCTCCTCAGAGTTTATTTTTCACTCCTTGGATTGAGTGCCCATCAGGTGATGGGCTCTGTACCATCCAGTCCACCTCAGGGCAGGATTGCCTTTTTGTACCTTGTCAGATGTATATAGCTGATGTCCTGTGCAGTGTAGATGATGGCAGGACAAACATGGGGAGTGAAAGCTCTTGCTGCCTGGCCAGGTCTTCATAGGTAGCTTGACCACGTGTGGAATAAACATCTATGGTTATCTGCTTACTTTTAAGGGTGAGAGGACTCTGGGTGTTTCCACGTCACTAGAACCCACAGATGTGGAATTATGGACTATCAGGTGATGGTTGATTCACAGAGTGAAGCGTGTGCACGGTGTGGATGGCTCATGACTCCTCACAGGGAGCGTCACTGTTTGAGCAAGCGTATCTTGTTTGGAGATGGTGGGAGCTCTGTATTTTCTTGCCTGCAGCTTTGTTCAGAGACTGGTATCTATTGGCTATTTAACACCATGTTTAATATGTGTTACATAGTTGTAAAAGACTGTATAAAGTGTAGAGGCATTGCATTGACAAAACATTGTACAGTTTGCAACCTTTTACATAACACCATTGTGAGATTACTTTGTAAAGATTCATACTTAGATGTTAATACAGTAGTAGCTCTGGCTTTTGTATCGAATCAAATGCCATTATTATTAGTTTTTTAAATTATTTTCTTTAACAGAATCTCTCTTTGTGTCTGAAAAGCAGTGGGGTTTGCTTTGGGTTTCCTGTATCTCATTCTTACTCTGTCTCGTTCAGATCTTAACGCAGCACTCGTGGCCATCTCCAGATGCTGGCATCACACATTCTAGTGTGATAAGCTCCTAGAACGTGAGGTACATTGAAATAGCTCATAACCTGGTGTGTGGTTCAACTTCCCTGCAACCCTTCAGGAGCATGTCGAGTGATCTTCCTGCCGAGTGCGTGGCTCGTTCCGGACCTGAAAGCACAGCAGTGCTCCTGGGGCAGCATCCACCGAGTGTCAGCACACGGATGTAACCACTGTATAGCGTAGTGCCAAATCATTATTTCAATTGTGTATGTAGTTTAAGACAAAATAAATGGACTGTTTGTAACAGCTGCATTTCTTCTTCTGTGTTTCTGAAGTGGAAGGTTCTTACTTTGAAACTATAACTTGAGGTTGTTCACTGTGCTTCTGAGCTAAGGCAACAGCGTGCATTAAAGATGTAGTACTAATGGTTGGTTATAGTTACATAAAAACATCTTGTACCTGCTGAGGCTTGCCAAAAACCTTAGGAACTTGTGAGAAATTCACTTAAAACTGGAGAAACTCATTTGAAGTGGAGGGGGTTTGCTGGTAGGATTGAAACAGCTTTAAAAGTGGTGCAAAGTATTTGCTGCAGAGGATCATCTGTATGTGTTGGCTGGTTAACTGATGGAGCAGATGGTACATGTGCTGTTCTGCCTGCACTAAGGGCAGCTAACTCGAGGATCCAATTCTGTTGCTTTTTATTGTAGTTGAGAGCGTCTTTCTGACGTATCTATAGTCAAACTGTAGCTGGTTTTGGTTGTACTGCTGAGGATATGGTGCTCTGGATAGAATCAGTTCTGTGGTCAGAGCTATGATGGCAAATAAGTCTTTGCTGTTAATTCACAGTAGCTGTTGATAAATCAGCAGCAAGTGATTTGATCCAAACAGATCACCTAGAAAACAGAGTGCATGTTCAAAGTGCAGATCTATGGGATAAATATACCTGTGGTATTGTGAACAGACTTGGACTGACTTTGGGGGGTGAAGGATTGTTAGTCTCCTGTTCTGACAATGTAGGAACAACTTGAGGTCTTCATCAAACCCCACAACTCCATTGCTACTTCTATTCCCCAACTTTCCCCAAGCAACAGAAGCATGTAATCAGCTCTGAGCATTCCATCACTTTGTCTTAACACTCTTTTACCTAAAGCCTTTGAGATGAGGCAACTGCAGCACCTCAGTCTGGAGAGAGACATCTCCAGTGTGAAAAGAGAGAATTCTTCCCCTTGAACTGTAAGGCAGATGGGGAAAAAAGTACCTTGGAGATGGTCTGGTAGCCTTGACATCCTTAGTGAGCATGTGTCAGTCTGCACAGGTAATCCCAGTGACCACCAAGTGACCACAGACGTGGCTGTGGTGTAAAGCAGAACTCATGTATTGGGGATCTTGGTTTCTTCCTGGACTTGCAGTTACTGTCAGTAACTACCTCACTATTCCGTGATCTCCCATCTTTCCATACCCTATTTGTGCATGTGGGAACCTGCAGAACAGACATGATGCTTATTGTGATAAAAATGGTATAAGAAAACTACCAAGTAGGTGGGTAAGACTTGAACTTGTGCTTTTGGGTGGCACCACAGAACCCACGTCAGTGGATCGTGTCAGTAACAACTTGAGCTCATCTTATATGGAGGAGGAAAAGGTCATTATTTCTGGTACGGTATATTATGACTACTCCTTTTATATCCAGGTATTTGCCCTCTCATCCTATTTACTTCATGACCAGGCTGCTGGGATCTTGGTACACAGGGATGATGGGATAATGTCTGCTGTCAGGTTTTGACAGTCAGACAGCCTCAGCATCCCACACTCTGTTCAGTCTCACACTTTCTTCCACAGCTTCAGGCTTCCTGGAATCCTGCAGCAGAGACTCCAGCTTCCTTCTCCCCTGTGCTGTGGAAAACACAACAATCTGGTAAGATGTAAAAGGGGGGAGATAAAGCAGTTTACCAGTAGAAAGTTCCACTGGCCCTTGTCCTAGCAAGGTTTGAGCTTTACCCTTGCTGTGATTTACCAGCTGATGTTTTACATTCTCACTGTGTAATAACTGGAAGGCAACGTCTGTGGATTTCCCCATCACCAAATACTTGCTGTGCACAGTCATGTTGCTGCACAGGTCTGGAGAACGGCATTTCCAGTAAGAGGGGAGGAATTTCACCTCAACCTGATCTAATCGTCCACGTTGTCTGCAGGCCAGAGGTACCTGTGCTCCAGGGCAGGGGGTTTTGTGGTGGTTCATCCAGCAAGGTACCCGCTAGAGTGGTGGTTGGATGGAAATCCTAGAATCCCAGCCTGGTTTGGGTTGGAAGGGACCTTAAAGCTCATCCAGCTCCAACCCCTGCCACGGGCAGG
>JANHGB010036287.1:0-19338 GCA_026283785.1 Coracopsis vasa | reverse complement strand
GCTAACCCTGGCTGCATGCTGTGGAGGGACAAAGGCTTCCAGCACAGCAAGACTGAATTTCATACGAATAATGTCTGGCATAATGTAGGTTTTTTGATTTGTTTCACTTGTTATGGTTGCTTCCGTTTGTTCAAGTCTTCCTGGTATACTCCAAAAACTACATGTACATTCACACGTCCCCTTTTTTTTTGAATCCTGATGATATGAGTGGTATCTTTATATTTACATGTGTGTGTTGAAAATCAGATTTTCTGAATCCATACATCGTTCTGCTAATTCTTTTGATTTCTTTGTGTTGTGGCCAGAGCCCAAGAACTAATTTCTGCTATTATCAAATGTCACCTTCAGCTACAATCTTGAATCTAATGAAAGGCTCTACAAAACGTATTGCAAAGTGGTTTTCCTTCCACAGAGGAAAAAGGTAAGTCATTCCTAAACTCCAACCATGACTAAATTATCTGATGTTGGCAGTGGTTCAGAGACAATCTACAAACAGAATTATAATCACTATGCCTTCAGTTCCCACAGGTCTGGCCAGAAATGATTTTTCTCCCATTTGATCTTGTTTCCTTTGTCTTCATCCTTTCACTCTCTTCTTCATACTTGATTTCTCACGCTCTGTGTCATTTTCTCAATCTTTACTTTGGTTTCTCATTCCAATTATTATCCATCTGTTAATAACACTAGGTGCAAGAAAATTCCAAATGGATCAGATTTGGCTCAGGTTTTAGGGTTGTTTTTTTTTTTCTCTTCCAAATAAAGCTTAGCTAGGGATTGGAGCCTTAAGTACAGATAATAAAACCTGAGTGAATTAATTTTGGCTCCTACTCCTTCAATTTTGGCATTGAAATAGAAGTAGTTATTCATTGATTCAAATATCTGCAGCTGAAGTGTTAGGTGTTGCATTTAGACATTCGCTTATAAAAAGTTTTTAACTTCAAAATTTAAACTTTTATGGTGGCTACAATCTGCTGCAAATGAACCACTAATCTTGTCTAGAAATAAATGCTTCATGCCAGTATAGTTTTAAGTGCTGCATTCCAGTCCAAAGAAGTCTTTTATTCCACTCTTAGAGTAGGTTATAGAAGGAAAGAAGAGCAATTGTCCATTTTCAGTGATTTATGTTCTAGCCTGATCTTTTTTTTCTCTTTATGCTAAAGTAATAAAGGATTTTGGAAATACTTCCATTGTTTTTTAGAAATTCCAGTGCAGGTATTTGAGGTTAAAATGAGGCTGTATCTTCAGTTAAGAATATTGTTTGAAGAAAACACTATGAGAATCAGGTTACTGCCAACCTGAATCAGGTTACTGCCAACATAGACATATTCCAGAGCAAGGCTACCACAGTGTCCTAGGGTGCTAGACCCATTTGAACCCGGTCATGATATGGGAGCAGAAATATATGAAAGCTGATCGAAATCAGGGTGCAGAGAAAGGTGGCCAGACTCCAAATACATTTGGGAGTTTGGCTCTTTTCCATACAGATTTAACTTACTTTCCTTTACTATGGTTTTTTGTTTGTTTTGTTTGAGAATGGAGGAAGGAGAAGTGAAGACCCAGGAGACCAGAGGCACTGCACAGGCTGACATCATGAGTTACTAGCAGATTAATACAGGTTGAGACCTACTGACTCATGGCTCCATTCTTCTGTAGAGTGGATCTTACTCCCCCTAAATCTCCATTGTTCTCTTACGCTTACAACTTCAGTTTGAGAGCATTTGGTCCACAGTGTCAGCTACTTGTCTTCCTCTCTCCTTGCTCCCAGGATGAGAGGAATTTAAGCAGAAACAATGGAGTTCTAATGATTTAGGGGAAAGGTTAAATTAAGTATTCAATCAGTTTGCATTTTTAACAATTCTTAAGGGCTTCAGCATAGGTGCAAATGTGCAGCATGGCCTAAAAACAATCTCAATAATGCCACATTTCTAATATAATGACATAAGAATTCAAAAGGAGCTGCAAGAGCCTAATTAATAATAATCTCTATTCCAAAGAGTATACAGAAAATTGGGAAATTAGTATGAAGAGAGTTATCTGTCTTCCTAATCCATTCTTTTTCTTTGGGCTGCTATTCATTAGCCATGCCCCAGAGTGCTCTCCACTCACTGCTGCTCAACTCCATGCTGTTTGAATCTTCATCTTTTGTTAGACTTTTCAATATCCTAATTAAGTTTTTAAGTGAAGAATCTCTCACTAAACCCCAACTTAAACCTCCTTCTCATTTCTCATTTCAAGTCACAGTGGAAACAAGACAATGGCCATTACAGAGTTAGCTTTTTTTTTTATATGACATTTGCTACATTTAAGTTTTCCTGTCAGCACCATTTTTCAGACTACAGACATTCAAGCTCTGCAAAACAAGCAATGGCTGTAATATAGCCAAAGGCAATTGCAGCAACAGAGCTTCAGTAAGCATATTTAGGGAAGCTTTTACATTTGGAGTTTTCTTTAGTTTAATGTTAATTATTGAATTATTAATGATGTTATATTTTTAGAATAGCTAGAGGAATATGGACAACAAAACCATATCTGGTACCAAAGGTTATGTGGGTTTTATAGTGCTTATTTGTAAACATGCAGTTTTGATTCCTAGATCCAATCTCTCTCTCTGAACTAAGGGTCAAGATACAAGTGGGAAAAAAAGCAGGCAAATTGCTTTTTTTTTTTTCCCCCCATTAAAAGTGATGAAGAACTTCCTCATACAATTTAAATGACATGTCCATGGTGGTATGTGAAATATTGTCTCCCCACAATACACTTTTCTTTGTAAACATCCTGTCAGCATGCTTCAATGAGTTCTGAATTGTCTTATTTCTGCCTCAAGGGGAAAAAACTCAGTTGTCTTTAAAATCTTGTGTTTTAGGATGTTTTAAAGGCTGATCTAGTCTATGAGGAAGAGCCACTCTGTGGCAGGTTCCTTAATCGGCTCCAGTGAAGGCTGCATTCACAACAGAGCATGTCAGAAATTGATGGAGGTCCCTTTTGGGCTCAGCACCTGTGAAAATCAGGGCATGGGAAGAAGGTTTATATCTGCTCAGATCTTCTGAAATGGATTTGCCACATGCAGCCCAAAGCATTCAGATCATGGAAGTGCTCCTGGGGTCCCCCAGAGCAGTCATAATTGGAGTATGACATTTAAAACTTTTAACGGCTGCAAGCAGGAGCACTAAATACTTCCAAAAACCATGTTGCATTTCAAACAAAGAACTGCCATATTAGCAAATGGCTTAACCTTTAGTACTCTTCTCTTGTGCACATGTCATCAGATGCAAAGTGTACACAAGGGATTAGTAGGTAAAAGCCTCAAGAATTTTGAAATGAAGTAGGGAAGGAGTAAATTATAATCCCAAATGCTGTGAGATGCCAATTTAACCAGTTTCCTTAGAACATTGCAACATCCAAATCAGTTGTTTATCAGTACTATCAGCATTTTGACAGCTATAATCCGTTTTATTGTCAGGACAAATCAGGTGCAGGGGTCTGGCTGACACCGTCACTACTCTTAATGAAGTAAATATATCACCACATGCTATGAAAACCTCATAATCCTGCAGATTTACATGGACCTCTTATCTACGTAGTCTGTCTATGCTAGATTTTGGGCACTTACATAGGCCCTTGACTAGGATTATGGTTATATTGTATTTTTGCTTTTATAGAAACCATGGTTTCTGTAACAGCAGATGTAAGCTGACAGGTACGCTCCCCAGCTGCCATGCCTAGATGAAGTCTGATCTCACAAGTTCATGTTAGGACCAGCTCTAATAACTAACAGCATAAAAATCTTAAAATATCATATAAAGCTAGATGACAAATGTTTGGCCTTCCTCCACAAGCTGGTGAAGGGAAAGATATAGCTTTCTAAGCAGTCTTTCTTGGATATCTTGCTGGTCTGGATGTTCCCCAGGCATTTGATCCAGGCTAAAAACATTTGTTTTTTGCTTTGTTCTGATCCTTATGAGATAAACGTATCATGAGCTTCTTACTAGATCCCAGGAGAGAAACACTTTCCTCTTCCTAAAACCAGTATAGCAGCCTTTCTTTAAAGGCCAGCCAGCAGAAAAATCGCATGGGGCTTGAGAAGGTGACGTTTCCTGTGCATTGGCAAATACAACCTCTCAGCATCCTTTCCTGTACAGGGCTAAAAGCTCTTAGAATTGTTACCTGTCTTAAAAGATATATCCATGACTTTCTCTACTTAACATACTAAGCTGATAAGATGGGAAACGGGTGTAACTTTCTAAACAGAAAGTTTTAGCTTTTGCCCAAGAAAATGCTGTGTGGGTTCAGAAGCCCAAGGCAAGAACTGAAGTGAAACTTAAGTAATTCTGACTGACTTAAGATAACTTGCTTTGATGAACAGCATCCTTAGTAACTAGCACTCTTTCTTCTTGTGGATTTTTATTAAAAAGAGTAATAGGAAGTAATAATAACAAATATTTGTTGCTTAGTACTTAAGAAATGTTTTTACTATTTGTTGTATTTGGAGAATGAAATGATAAGTGTTCACGTGCAATACAGTTTTTCTGAAAAATATTCAAATGGATTGGCCCAATTTGTCTGAACATATTCATATCTTCACCTAACGTACCTCTCAGCCTTCTTGAACGTTGGCACAAAGAACCAAAAATGCATTCTTATCTTGGGACACAAATGACTGAACTTAACAGTTTTTCTCAAAAGTGATTTTACATCCCTCCTTTATACTGCAAAACCAACCAAACTTTCAGCGGGGCCCCAGGAAAAAAATCAGTTTGTCACAAGCAAAGACGATGTAACTGACATGACCCACAGAGCAAAGTGACCTGTGGAGATGATGGGAGAAGGCAGAGGAGGGATGACTGCTCTGAACATCAGGACAGCTGCAGTTTTCTTACACAGCACAGATGCATTTATCCCTGCACAATGGGCCACAAGAAACAGGTATGCTGGCCCATGTCAGCTCAGGGGCTGGGCCATGACCAAAAAGTTGCACATGGTCCTGGGCTACAGCTGAGCACTGCAGCCATACTCCTGCCCCTGAAGCCCACACACCAGATGTAGCTGGTGGAAATAAGGGCCAGATGTGTGAGCTGGATGCATAAAATGTGAGAACTGACACGTTTGCCAAGGTCCCGTCCCCATTAATCCACACTATGTAAATCCCTCAGTAAATCGACCTCAACCATGGCAGCCTAAGCCTGCTTCCATCAGTAATGATTACTCCTGAGCTCAGTCTGGTAGCATGGACAAGCCTTTAGGTGCTGACCACGCTGCACACCTGTGCCATTCACCCTGAATGTAAAACAGAAGCATCTTTCCAGGAGGGGAAGGGAAAGAGTACAGTCCACTACATCCTTGGAAAGTGGGAGCTGCCTCTGTACACAGCCCTGGTTGAATTTATTCTGTACCTGTGGCCATAGTTGGCACAGTCTCGTCAAGCAGTTAGAGGACCCATCCATAGTCTTGGAAAACACGAGTCTTGAGAAAGTGCAGAGTTGCATGTCCTTAAACAAAAAACATGAGCATAACTTAAGCCCTTCTGCATTTCTTGATATTCATCCTAAATGAATATAATAATTTGACACTAGTCTGAGTATTGGCTTAGGAACCAGAAAACCCTGTATTTTAATCCTACTATCCTAGTAATTTGTGATGTGACTCCTATACACTGCATTCATAAAATACAGAAAACACATTTTTTTATTTTCCTAACTAGTAAACCCACAAGGACTATTTTTAAATATTTATAAATTGCTTTGATCCTATTATACTGGTAATTAAGTGCTTACTTACATTTATGCCTCTTTTGGAAGCCAGTTTTGACACAGCTCAGATAAAGGATTAGGCTGTAAGGAAACTGTATTGTCTGTGTTTAGATATTGACCAAATCTACAACAATGTCTATTTCTTTTTTCTACATTTTGCTAATTTAAAATATTAAAATATGCAGCTTAGAAAATGGTGTTTTTTTCAAACTCTTCACTATCTCTGTTGCTATGGGTCCCTCTTGCTATTATTTATGTAGCAATAGCTATACTGTCACATAAAATCACACACATAGAATGGACAATATAGGTTTTTCTTTCTGTTACTGTATATTATATCATTCATTATAACAAAATATTTCTTCTGCAGATGACTCTCAAGAGAATGTGAACTCTGTATTGTGATCTGAAGGGCTTGCATTATACATTTGCCTGGAGCTTTCATTATTAATAGACTCTCCTTGTGCACCTCTTAGCTAGCTGACATTCATTTGAGACCATTGGGTTCCTAAACTTCCTTGACCTTGCAGTATTAACTCAAGATTTGTAGTCTCAAGTAGAATGAATAAATCACATACAATATTTTTATTATGAGGCCTCAAAAGTTGCTAAGTTGACAGTAAAACAGACACAATAAAATTATACTTAAAACTGTTTCTCTACAACAATATGTTTTTATTCCCCAGTTTAGGAATTTTGTTATTATTTCAATTAAAGTGGAAAAGTAATTTATTCACTTCTAGAATGGTGATAGTGTTTTAAAGTAAAAATAAGTATTAATTTAATTATATTGTGTTTGTAGTCAAATTTGAACAGAAAGGTTTTCAAAATCTTTTTTATGAGTATTTCTGCTGTAAAACTAACATCATGAATTTTTTACAGCAGCATTAGTCTTTGCCAGCTATAGTATGTCAGTCAGTACAACTGTAATATGAGACTCTGGTAGGGATAGGTATTGGATTTGGTTTATGATGTCAAGGCTTCCTTCAGATTTTTTCCATAGACTGGCTGCTGATTGAACCTCTCCTGTGTGTTGAGTCACTTACTCTAAGCACTTTGTTCCCTTGTTTCCAGCACTTGGAGAAGCATAACCCAAGAGGAGAGGACACTCACTGTAGACAACACCAAAACCCCCTTAGTTTTCAGGGCTCAGGAATATGAACCTCCGCAATGTGCAGCAGGCAGCTGGCAGCAACTACGGAAATTTGCCCTTTGATGTTCTTTCCACTACTGAAGTTGATGTTTCTATCACAAAACTTGCTACTGAGGAGGGTGTTTCTTGAACACTTGCAAAATATCCAGGTATCTGAGGCACACAGTATGTATCAGTTCCCAGGATTCATTCCTCTTAGCATAGCTGAATTTCCAAGTGTCTAATCACCACCCTGCCTTGATGAGCAGAGTTTCTGCTAATTCAGGAAATCATAAAGTCCCACTGAGAGGCCCAGGAGAGCTTCATCAGCGAATGTTCAATACATGTGTGGTAAATCAGAACAGCTTTGCCATGTAGTTAAGAGATCTGCAGAAATAGGTGGGGAGAAAGGAGCCTTTAAACAAATGTAGTCTTCTGTCTAGGTGGACATACTGCTTCAGAGGAGCTCTTTTCAAAAGCTGTGCCAGCAGGAGATGCATAAAGTCGAAGTGATGTCCCAGCTACATGGCTAGCTCTGAAATCCTCACAGCTATGTCATATTATGCTCTCTGGAGTATGTATTTCTATTTGAGGGATGTGATGTTGCATGTTTCCAGAAATACAAGTCCATAGTTTTATTGTAAATGAATCATTTTTAATAGATTAAGCAAAGTGTACTGTGTTAAGAGTTATGTTTGTCAAGGCACTGTAAAAAAAGAGATGTCAAACTACACACAAAGATGTTTGTGTACATGAGCTTTCTGAATTTTCCTTTGAAAGCAAACCACTGCCTCAAACGCAAATAAGAAGGTTGCATCTGATGTGTCACCTTAGGAACCTGATTTAAGTGATTTGAATATATGCGTGGAAGTATCTTTTTCCACCGACGACAGAAAAAGTCCAGGGTAATTGTCTGGGATAAATTATTCACTAAAGTTAGGTTCCTGAACTTAGAGACATTATGACAGTCTCTATAGCCCATGTCTCTTATCTTAATTTGACTACTAAAAGTGGGTAACTGGCAGATGGGGATGAAAAGACACGAGCAACCATATCTGGTCAAAGAGTGAAGAAATTAAGACAAAATATTTACAAAGGGGCATGTCCCTATTTTTAATAAAAAAGTCTTTTGAAAATATTTTGAAGATTTTTCCTACTGGGAGCAATTTCTTCATACTCCCTAGAGAAGGACATTGCTTCTGGAAATAGTGCGTTGCTTCTGGAAACTTCAATTTACTGAGGACATGAAAAGGCTTGGGGTTAACCCAAGGCAGGATGACGCCTCAGAATGTTTCATATGTTTTTGAATGCCTGGAAGCCCTTCAAAGGGTACACCAGCTTGCAGAGAGTTAGGGTAATATTAAAGCAACCCAGAAATACTGAGCAAGAGCAATACTACCTCCAGCCCAGAGGTGTCTGTGGCAAATGACATGTGTGTGGTGGCCTCTCTCTCACTGAGGGTGAGATGCCATGGCTTGCAGCTCCCACAGAGGTTCAAGCTAAGGACTGTGGGCACAGAGCAAACATGAGGAAAAAAACATCATTCACGGCCTTGTGCACATTAAAGTTGGGAAATGTCAGAGCTCCAGCAAACTGTGGGCCATGGGACAGACTCGAGGGTGCCGACCAAGATGGAACATAAAGGGTTTTTCTCTGTTCTTGTTCCAGTGGTGAGTAAACTAACAGGCCCGTTTGGCTGACTTTGGAGAAAAGCCAAGGGTTTATCCCATAGGGAAGAAATTATATGCATAAAATATGAGGTATCAGGTAATGTAATTAGCTCAATTTAGATGCACTATTGACATGACACTAGTGCTTATTACTAATGAATACACTGCTGGTGAATCATTAATAATGGGAGTATCTAGCTACCATGCTTATGAATGCTTTATTGTGGAAAGGTGGAAAGTTCATTTCGGCTGTTGGATTTTGTGGGCCAGTTGTTTGCTTTACTTTTGACCTTTTTGGTCAGCGATTCTGAATTAGGTTTGAGAACAAAAGGAAAGAATATGAGTTGAGTTTTGAAGGAAATTGAGTGTCAAGGGTAATGGGAATGTCTTGAATACCTTCACTACATTTTCTTTGAACCACACTTCCAGTTAAGTGCCAGGGAAGGTGGGCAGAGGGCACAGAAACCTGGAAATAACTGTGTGTAAGACCCAAATTAATGAGCAGACCTAGCAGAGGGTATGCTGGAAGAAGAGTGCTTAAACAGTCAAAAAAGGAGACATTTTCAAAAGAGATTTCAGTGGTACGAAGACAGTCACAGAGGTGGGGAAGTGTGAAATAAAATGGGTGTACCGGCCTATCCCGAGACTCTACATACCTCATCCTGAAAACTGGATGTATTCAAAGAGCTGCACTTGTGGGAACTGCGACTTTGAGCAGGAGCACCCTGCAGGTGTGCTGCATGACTATAAGGAAGGGATTAGGCCTTGTACAAGTTCTTTAAACTCCAGTTGCAGCTTCTGGTGCCAGAAGGTCAATTACACTCCAGGTATGGCAAACCGGTGGCTTTGGGGCAGCTCTGGTTTTTAAGGAAGAGCTTGGGGATGATTTGAAACCTTTGCAGTGGCAGTTGGTGCTGGGTAGACAAAATAGCTCCAGCTTTTCTCACGAGGGCACCAGCACTGTCAGCAAACCTGATCCATCACAGCCTGATGTTTCTCTGCTCACCACAGCCCGGGTAAACCCATAGAGCTGGATTTGGGGAGTGCTCCATGTTTCAGGCCTCTCAGGACTTGCTGTTACATCGCAGCATAGCTGCTACTTAGTGAAAAATTCAGGGGACTCCAGGTGCATCAAAATTGCATGGTTGGCAGGCTTTGTATTGGAAATGCTAGCTGGAGCCTCACCAAACCCCAAATGTTTTACAGTCTGTTTGCAATCTGAGCAGTAGGATGCAGAGATGCGGTGTTTTGTGACAAGCTGGCTCAGCTTCTGGTTTTGAAACAATTCAGCTGATGAGATTTTGCAAGCCCAGAATCACTCTTGTTATGAAGTTGCTAATTGACTGAAGGTTTTATCAACATTTTCCCATGCAAAAATGAACACTGTTTTGAAAAACATGCCTGTGCTATAGGAAATAGTTTTCAATTAAAAAAGAAAAGTACCTTTCCTATAAATTTTCGGGTATTCAAAGTTACTTTATCAGCGCAGAGCCTGATCCGCTAAATAAGCACCCACAAAGACTCACCCCATATGACTGCAGTGTAGCTTCCAGCAGTGATTTTGCATGTTCAAACCAGCCTCAAAATCTATCCTAGATTTCCCTGTTCCATTCTCCTAGGTACTTCCCTAGTACTTCAGACAGTTTCCTGTGTATAGGTCACATGTAGGATGTCAGATGAATATAGATTGTATAAATGAAATCTTATAAAGAAGAGTTGTCTCCAACAGCTGTTAAATCTGCCTTTGAATGGGGATGCTCCAGGCAAAAAAATAATAGCTTTGAGCAAGATGACTTGTAGAAGCTTTTGTTTTACATTGCCCTTTTGTTAAATTTTCAGCTGAAAAGCAAACAACTTTGTCATGAAGGCAAAATTTACTCTTATGTTTCAGTTTGTGCATTGTTTTTCCCCTCTGTGGTTTACCAATTGAAAGCCAAATCACATATATTTAGGGGTAAACGTTTTGTGAGTTTACAGTCACATTTTGTTCTGAATTCCTAAGTATGGTCTGACTTATATGAACAGAATCATATCTCTGCTGCAAACTCACCACCCAAGAGCACAAACTGGTCAGGATGTTTCATGACCTTGACCTTCACCTCCAAATTCACTTTACCAATCTGCAGAATCAAGCCCAAAAAAAAAATGCACTCAGACTTGCTTGGCCTTTTCAGCTCACACCCTGAGCCCTACACAGTCCGTTTTGCATCAGTTTTCTTCCTTTTTTTTCCTCTTGCTTAATCCAGATTATTCACGTGAGCGTAGGAATCCACTGGCCCTTAATGTACAGGAATGTATCAAACTATTTTGATGAAGGTATCATACACGGTATTTATGATTTATGAACTGAGACAGTTCCTTTTGTAAAAATCATTTGATTATGGGTAAAACAGCAACTTGTAGAAAAACCATCCTCTGAAAAAAAAAAGAAACCATAAGTGAAGATGTGGTGCATTGCTTTTCACATATTACACATATACACATATACACATTCACTGATTACGTATCAGTTTTGCAGTTATATGAATTTGTGAAGGAAAATAAATAGGCTTTGGGAAGCAAACATTACCTGTAATACGATTTCTGTATGTGCTTTCCTGGGTTGTCTTCCTTTCTTGAATTACAATATCTTGGAGGGGTCTGCAAGTGATTCCCAGTTCAAAAGGCAGCTACAAGAGGGTGCAACAATTCCCCTGGAAGCCAGGTTTCCATTTTTTTGCTAGTGTGTACATCAGGCAGAGTTTTATAATCTGGATTGAAGCTGATAAAAATAGGAATCTTCCCTTCCTTATAAAATGTAAAAGTGTTGGCTAGCACTTGTTATGATTTTCCCCAAAAGACTCTTCTTGTATGAACATGCGATAAAAGGTCCCAAATCTCCAATCACATATGGGGGTTTGAAGCCTGAAACTCAACAAGGTTCTGCACAAACTACAGCCCTGTATCCACCCCACAATGTCTCAGATTTCAGGATCAATGCTCTAATTATCCCAAACTTGAAAAGTATGTTAAAAAAAATGGGTTTTGCCAAATAGAGGGGAAGGAAACGGAAAAGCTATTTCCAGTGTGAACAGACATGTCTATGCCAGAAAGACAATTGGGGTTAGTTTCAACAGAGTTGTCAACTGTCACTGTCAACCCTGGGAGTGTTTAATTGCTGCGGTAGTGATATATCCTTCAGTATGGGAGGTGCTATTAAGGTGTTGTATTTCGTTCTAAAAGCTTCTAACAACCTCCTTTTATAGAATGACTGCCCTGGTGGGATCCATCTGGTAGTTAGGAGCAAGCAGAGTATTTAGATTTTCAGTGGGCATTTTTTGCTACTTGGGTCATGGAAAGGTTTGACACGAGGACTGTGTGTTCCCAGTTTTGCCCTTGCTTTTCTTCTGGACTTCTTGCTTTCCTGGTCTCAGCTCTTCTTTCTCCAAGTTCTGCTGCCCAAATGCCAAACATTTCCACTCCGTGCACATAGATGACCTTTACAGCATGTGCACAGTAAATCTAATACTTCTGTGTCACATTAGACCTACTGCACATGTGCACGTATTATGTGTATAATGCTTATTTAAAACAGTGTGCTCCTTCACACAGTACTTCACAGCCTATGCACACATATTTCTTCATGGTCAATTCTTGACTGCAGTATGCTTTCGTCCTTCTCCTATCCTGCTATCCACAGGGGGACAATTTTCAATAAAGCAGTTTCCATTCTGGACCCACACAGAAGAGGGTGTGTTGTGTGCTGAGTTCATGTGACAGCCCAACTGCAAACATGGTATGGCAGGGCTGTAGGCTTTTTTGAGCTTTTGTAAAAACCTGTGTGTCTGAACATAAACTTCTGGGTCCAGCAGCAGATCCTGAAATAGCTGAAAATCTGGATCACAGTGTGTGTTCTTGCATCTGCTCAGCAATATGCTTTGAACAGAAAATTAAACAACAATATTGGAGAGAAGGTGAATTTCAGGTCACGTTTCAGCTCTTCAGTAGCGCCAGCCGAGCAGGCAGCTAGCATGGTCAGGGTCTTCCTCTTGGGAGAGGTGACTCCCCTCACCCCACCACGCTCTGCTGCAGCTGCTGGGAGCCAGAAGAGCCCTGTGGGGGCTGCATGCCACCCACTGTTCCAGGGCAAGTGATGCTGCATAGCCGGAGATCCTCCGCTGCACCCCTCCCTGCCACTGCAAGTGACTGTTGCATGGCATCGGTGGCTTCATGGAAAACCCTGCAGTAGCACTCTACTCATCTTTTCAGGTCTGCTTATCTCTGGCAGTTTATCTGTAATGCCTCAAAACCCGATGTATTTAAATGATTTTTATATATGTATATATATATTGCTCACTCTGTTCAGTAACCATGTAGGGGATGTGAGAAATACCCACCAAACTGACTAGTGCCACAAACCTTAAATCTCTGTTCAATAAAGTTGGAAAAGAATTGACTACAGGGTGATTTCAGAACTGCACTCACCATGTTACTTTTCAGTACAAGGCACATAAAGGTTCACACTTCTGCATCAAATAACTCAGGTTTTGCAATCACGTGCTGAAAAGTGGGCTAGGCTACTGACAGCATAATTTGACTGCAGCCATAAATATTCCAACACAGTTTCTTATAGGAGGCAGTTTACTACTCAGAACACGTGTATGAGTTACAGATATGCATATTTTTCAATCATTCTCTGAATCTACAGTAGCCAGCATTGACAATTGAATACTGAGTACTGATAGTTACTGTAAATTGTATGTCAGTACTTCTTAATCTTGTGAAAAGAGGAAGACTTCTCTCCCTCCTCCATTTTTTGGGGGTATTTTCTAGCTAGTTACTGCTGTGGTGGTGGTAACATAAAATTCTGTCTATGTATATGCTCATATATTTGGAGAGACAGCCGCAATTATTCAGCAGCTTTCTCATTTAGATTTGCACTGGTGAATATTCTGAATAGTAACTTTTATGTGCGTGTGAAGAGGAAGAGTGAGTATTAAGACAAGTGAAGGGCCTTGGAGTTTTATATTTGAGAACTTTTATATGTTTCTTCATAACTTCAATAAGCTAGAAAGTTTTACAAACCTTCCATCCTCCCACCATACCCCAGATTTGACAACATCTCGTGCTGTTCATTACTCATTGTAATTCACTTCCAGTGAAGAAGATGGATTTCTAACTTAGAGGAAGCCTATGTCACGGTTTTGTGATAGAATAACATTCTTCTGGTTTTCAGAAAAACAGGGGTGAGCTCACACATATTGGTGAGCTTTATTTCTGTAGTGGCTGTTTAATAATGCAATGGCTCTCCAGCTCATTTTTCTTGTGGTATAGCTTAGCTCCATTGAAAAAGTTTTCAATTAACTGAAGCTGACTTACAGACTTACAGTTACAGCAAATTTCTGATTAACAATCTGTATTATTCCCTTTTTTCTTCATCCTTCTCTTCTTTTAATCATTCCTCAGCAACAGAAAAACGTGATATTTGTGTTTAAGCTAAATTTTCAAACCCATCATGTTTGAATTGGTTTGAACTTGGGGAAAATGAGTTGATACAGGCCAGCAAACATGACTGCCCTGCAAAAGTGCCTGAAATTACCCATGCTAATTGTTTTCATATTATCTCTACTGTAACTCTACAGTGATATATTTACTGCCTCTTCTGGAAGAGATACAAGAGTGCTATGTGGGCGAGTACATGTCAGACATTCCTGTGTTTGTAATTATGGTTCCTTGCACATACCAGGTGAGCTGAAGCATGGCACAAGTGCCTGTGTGCTTCTTCAGTCTAAATCTGTACACTTGCTCTAAGCTTTCAGCAGTCTGACAGAGGAATCTCTTGTATTCAGCCTTTTTTTTCAGCATATAGAAAATTTCATTAAATGACAAGAGTGAAGAAAAGTTGAGGTCTTCTTCTGCACATCTGATACAAATCTGGAGGCCAAATTTTTACTCATATGAGCAATTCAATTAATTTCAATGAGATAATTTTTATAGGCGTAGTCGACAAATATTAGCAAAAATTGAAACTTGAGTTTTTATTAGATTTGTTATGAATGAATGTGACATGTTGCAAAACTGGGAAGTGAACTTAGTGAAACTGGCTAAGTACCACAAAGGGTACTACCAGGGAAATCCTGGTTCCAATGAAATTAATGGGAAAGCTGGTGTACAGGACAAGCATCAGAAATATGGTGTATAACCACAAGAATTCTCAGGCATATGCTCTTAGTTAAACAGTTTAGAAATTTTACTTCTTACATAAAATCTAATACTGAGAATATTTGTGTTAGTTTAGAACTCAAATAGTTTGAAGAGTTCTTCATTTCAACAGATCACCTTTCACATGATGGGTTTTCTTATTTGTGGTAGAAGACTAAAATTTGTTTCCACTGCAGAACATAATTGTGTTCTTTGTGAAGTATTGTAGGTGAATTGGGAGTATGTGATATTTTTTCTAATTAGAGCCAGGCTTTTGTCTAATTATATCGGAGTAAAGGTTTGAAAACGGGTCTGACAGATTTTGTGTTTGTGATAATTTTGTTGTGGAAAATAAATTAGATTCAGTCCTATGAAGCTACATTCATTACAAGATGGGAAAACAGGACCAGGCCAAGACAACTTCATCTTCGCAACTGCTGGAAATTCCTTTGAAACTTACTTACTGTCTTGGGAATATGTTGAAATAACCCCTGAGTGCCTGTGTCCAGACTGAGCTGGAAGTTGGAATGGTGGATCAGAGCTGCTCACAGATTTTCCAGCTATATCCTTTGTCTTCAACTGGGGCTTCTACAGAAAAGCCCTGGAGGTTTGGTTTAGGAAAAGCATATAATATTCATATATATTGGAGCCTATAGAAAAGAAAAAATAAAGACTGCTATTACTTTTATATGTCAATGCATTCTGAAAAGTATTCGAGTTCTTCTTTCAGTATCCAGCCAGAAAATATTTACAATTATTTTAAGTTCCTCATAGTCTAAACAAATTTACTCATTATAAACAACTGAGTAAGAAAAACAAATCTATCCAATCATGTAAACCAAATGCAAAATTCTGCTAGTCATTTGTTAAAGTGGTTTTGATTTGACTATATCTAAATTTGTGGGGGTATTACTTTCCCGCAGTACCACTGATGTGTTTTTACATAAATGATTTATTAAAATAGGTGGCATTAGTGAAATGCAAAAAAATATGCCAGGAATGTTATTTTTACCTAAAAATATTGAGAGGAAAAAGCAATAGGCACCATGGATTTTTTTGGAATTAAATATACTCTGTACCATCTTTTATGAGAGGAAATTCAAAGCTACAGTGATAAAAACTCACTGATTAATGCTCAGTTACTTGTAGAAATAAGTAACATAAACTGTGCTCTCATGCTCTACTTTTCCTAGAGTACACATGCAGCTCACTCGGATTCTGAGCATGCCATGACCAGAGTGCAGAGAGATAATTTTTACCTGTTTATTACAACAGGTTCATTAGTGATATCTTATTATTTGTTGCTGGACAATAAGTACCTGAAGTATTTAATGGTATGAAAAGTGCTGGACAATATGGTCTCCTGTCTGTTTTGTCTACCTACAAGAAATTTGGAGTGGGACTTTTTCCAAGGGCATGTAGGAATAAGACAAGGGGGAATGGTTTTAAACTGACAGAGGAGAGATTTATATTAGATATTAGGAAGTTCTTCACTGTGATGGTGGTGAGGCACTGGCACAAGTTGCTCAGAGAAGTTGTGGACACCCCATCGCTGGAAATGTTCAAGGCCAGGTTGGACAAGGCTTTGAGGAACTTGATCTAGTAGAAGGTGTCCCTGCCCATGGCAGAGGGGCTGAATTAGATGATCTTTAAGGTCCCTTCCAACACAAGCTAGTCTATGATTCTATGATATACAAATATCACATCTCAAATTTATATTAAGACCTCATTTTGGTTAACATCAGTTTACAATATTGTAATTCAAACCTTTAGCTGCAAACAGAACATACTGTCTTGAATTTGCTTAGTAAAAACACCATTTAAACATTATGAATTTCAATATTTCCTAGTAAATTTCATTTTTCTAGTATTTTTCATTTCAGCAAAGCACTGTATTCTGTGGAGCAAATGTATTGGCTGAAAACTTTGCATTTAGCACATTTCCCACAAAATGAGATGCCAATTTGGGCTTATTCTGTGCCTAGTAACTGCATTTCTATAACTCCGTGACTAGCATTCATTATAATTTTCCAGCATGGTATGTTACTCAACCTAGAACAATATTTGATTAAATACATTAACAAGCATAGTGGGACAAGCCTGCACAAATCTGGAACAAGATTCACTGACTTCCAGGGAGTTCATAAGGATTTACACTATTACTAAGAAAGAGAAACATTTGCCTGAGCTTCTTTGCTATATCCACATATATAAGTTATAAATCTCAAATCTGGACTCTCCCAGCCTCCCCACATATTAATTTATTTATCAGATCATGTAATATGTCTAAACCGCCTCACTTATGACACAGGGAGATCTCTGCTGCCAGAGGTTCAGAACCCCTTTGGGTTTTGCTTACACCTGCACCCTTCAGAGAATGGGAGGAGCATTGCTGCTGTTTTGCAGCCACAATTCATCTGCAAAGGGCCTGAAAAACGACCTCTGCTCTTCTCTACAGTCTCTTTGTGTAATCATCTCTGTCCCCGGACAAAATCTTCACCCACCTCCTCTCCAACAACACACCATCCCATTGGGGTGACTGTGCAAGCAGCTGGCATCCTGCTCCTTAGATCTTTCCTGCAGCTCTAAGACATGTGCAGAGCAATGGAAAGGCGATTTAGTAGGACACTTTGTTGTCCTAATTCGTTCATTCTCCAGCCATTTTCAGTGTTAAATTATTAACCGCAGACAAAGGACCACTTTTCCTCCCTGCACCTCGCTTGCACAGAGCAGTGTCGGGGACCTTGTAAAGGAACTGGTGATGGTGTCACTGAAACTCTGGCACAACTTCACAGAGATAAAGAACTGCCAGCTCATTCACAAACTTTTGCCCTCCCTGGGCAAACACATGTCCTCTCTTTCAGAGTAGCTTCTCTCCCAGGGACAGAAGGGAAAGGAAAGCACCAGGGCTCACTATTTGCTCTAACATCTTGATCCAGAATAAAATCACAGGTGAAGGGATAGCCTCCAACTACCCCTTTTTAGGCTAGAATGAATAGCCACAGTTCTGTTTACTGTGTTTTTAAGGAGATTTACATATGGCTTTCTGCTATGAAAAAGTATGTTGGAAAATGTGTAAAATACCACAGCCTGTGAGACAAGCTAATCCTTTCTCCTTCAACGGCATCAATGACTTCCAGCCAAGTTAATGCCCAGCTGCATATGTCTGCAGTAAATCTTCACCTTCTTCAACACCTCCACATGATTTGCTGTCTTTAGGTATACTGACACCTTTTCTCATGTGAGAACTTTATGGCTTGATAACCATAAAGGGACAGCTGGCTCAGCAGAGTGGTTACTGCTTACTCTCACCTCCTAGTTAGCAGGAATTTAAATATATAGAAAAGCATGTACAATTCTCACTTGTAACCTGATCTATGGGAAATATTCCTATATGTATAAGCTTATAACTGTGGGTATACATGTCTTATACCAGCAGTGGCTTTGTAAGTACCTTTGTAATAATATAGCTATCAACAATGGGATCAATCTGAACACCCCCAAGCTCTGAAAGAGGCTGCATCCAGTCATCAGTCTAAGCCAATATGTCAGGCCTATTTCCATCTTTTTCTGCATCTGTGCATGCTGTATGGAAAAATCAAAGGCATAGGTAGGTGTTATTTAGAAAAAAAATAAACTAAATTGCCTGTGTCAAAAGAAAATGTGTTTTTCTGAATGAGGAAAAATATTAAGGCATTAAAATGTTTCTTCTTATTTCTCCCTCATCTATTCCCAGTGTTGTGCTGATGATGTTTAATTTTGTAGGTGATGCATTAAAAGCCCCATTTTCAGGAGGCTGGGATTCCCTGTAATTTCCCATTTGCAGGAGCAGCAGACTGTTCCATACTTCACAAACCAGGCAGATCTGCAAGGACAGTGACTAATTACCTTCATTTATCATGCCTCCAGACATCCTTTAAGGTAATCTGATTGAAGTCTTTTACTTGACAGTGCCTCAGGAGTCATCAGCTCACAGGATCACCACAGAAAAGTACTGAGGTTTGGTATCCATTATTGCTCTGTCTGGCAAGGCACTTAATTACTATAACACAATGAGAATAATTTGCACGTGTCAATTGCTAATAAAACTTAAGTCTTCAGCATTGGCTTCAGAAATCCTAAATTCAACAATAATTTTAACTTTGCAGTTCCTGTTCCCTCATCTCACTGGGATGGGAAACAACAGAAAGTGCAGGAGAACTGTTGTTTCCAGGTGGCCAGGAAACAAGCGATAACTCTTGGAAGGCAGACAGAGGGACTGCGAGAATGAAGACCTTAGGCCAACTGTAGGAGAGGATCTGGTTCGAGACCATCTTAATAGCTTGAACGTGTACAAGTCCATGGGACCTGACGAAATCCATCCGTGGGTCCTGATGGAACTGGCAAATGAAGTCGATAAGCTACTGTCCATCATATTTGAAAAATCATGGCAGTCAGGTGAAGTTCCTGACAACTGGAAAAGGGGAAATATAACCCCCGTTTTCAAGAAGTGGAAAATGGATGACCCAGACTATTACAGACCAGTCAGTCTCACCTCTGTGCCTGGCAAAATCTTGGAGCAGATTCTGCTGGAAGGCATGCTAAGGCACATGAAAAACAACAAGGTGGT
>JANHGB010036284.1:0-10083 GCA_026283785.1 Coracopsis vasa | reverse complement strand
CGTCCTTGGGCTGAAGATAGTACAAGCAAAGGTATGTGACTCAGAGAGTTGTTTCAGAAGCAGTATCTGGCTTACAGCACAGCCAAGGTTGGGCCATGTTGATGTATAACACAGTGCTAGAGCCAAAAAGGAAGAACTCTGTTGGCTTTGTAGACTCATGCAGTGTAAAAAGCAACGAGAAAAATAACTTCTTTACTACTCTGCCATACCATAACTTAGAAGGAAAAAAGACATCTTCTCTTACATAAACTACTGGGTGAAGCCTGAAAGCCGTAATACTCAAAAAGTAAGGAATCACATTTGCTTTCACTCTAAACAGTATATGGAGCCCTACTGTTGACAGCAAAGTCTGCTAGAAACTGCAAACGCCTCTCGCTCTTCCCCCACTCCGTACTTCCTACCTAATTTTCAAGTGAAAATTACCAAAAGTTAATACATGTTTTCTCTTTTGAAAAACTTTTTCATGACATTAGGACATGACAAGGTACAAAGATTGATGTATCTGATCTGTTGGTTTGTTGGGTATTTTTTGTTTAAAGTTGTAGATACGGTTAAATCACATATACTTAATAAGATATAAGCACACAGAGATTATTGACCCGAGCTTTGTGACAAGCCAGATGTCACTTTCCTTTTGACAGGGCTATGAAAAAGGCTGTTCCAACAGCAATTCTTCAGATGCTTGCTCAACTGAAATACCATTTCTCACTTTTATAATTACATCACTTCTAGTTCTCTACAGAATTGATACAAAAGTGTTTCCTTAAGGAACACATGCATAAAGATTTCTGTTTTCTGAAATTCTGGTAATGCTTGTAAGATTCCAGACAGAATGTGCAAGAAGGAAAATATAACTATGCACTCTGTAAGGTGTGGGCTGTGGTTTCCTTTTGATTTTTCAAGTTTTTTCAGACATTATTTCAGTATTTACCTGAACCATTTTACAAGTTAACAGAGAATCAGGTGGACGGTATGCTAAGTATGTTATAATTCAAACGTGGCTCAGCTGAAAGCAGATCTAATGCCATGCAATTATCACCTAGCAATATATTCAGCACTTCAAAAGCATCAATGCAGCACTTTAAAAATTGTAAATTGAATGAATTCAGTTTAAGTAATTGCATTTTAAAGATTAAAATATCATAGCATCACAGAATCATTTAGGTTGCAAAAGACCTTTAAGATCATGGAATCCATCTGAGCCATTTGTCATCCAAATAACTTAAACCACTATTACTGTCATCACACTTAATATCCAATTGAGCAGAGAAGAGGGCTGACTGGTGCAATGGTATCTTCCAGCCACTGTTAAACTTTCACTCCAAACAGCTTTTGTTTCTTCACCTGCTTATACTGAAAAGCTGAACTTCAAAACTAATTTCAAAAGTATTTCCAAATCACAGCTGAAAATGTCAATACAAGTAAATGGGTACAGCAACATCATTACTATGTAAAAACAGGTGAAAAAGTGACTTCATGGCAGCTACAATAAAAATAAACCCTTATTTATTTTGGCCACATGAACACTACTAATAGACAGGAGATACCGTTACAATAGACTAACTGATCATCGTTGTGACTTTTTTTATTATGTTGGTGGCAAGTAGCCTACTACAGCAAACTCAATACAGCACTTCTACTGGTCACCTTATCGAACAAATCAGAACTGCTTCAGCTGACTTTTTTCCTTCTTTAGATACCTATCTGAAACAGAGAACCTAATTTACAAAAATGAACATTATTACTTCTCACTAGACATACATGTAGATCATTTTGGTGGATTTTTTAGGTATTTGTACTTAATAGTTTGAAAATGTTTGTCTGCGTGTATTCCTGGTTTCCCTATACATATCAGTCTACTTCCAGACCACAGAGAAAGAGATGCTACATAACACAGAAAAAATAATATAAGAAAAGCACATACTACCAAAACACAAGCTTTCCCTTGTGCTTTCCATCTCAAGCCTGACCACATTCAGGAAGACATTCTAGAAACCTGAAGGCTGTTTAATCCACTTCCCTCTCAACTCTTTAGCTTTGACTAAACTGCTAAGTAGCATGGGCCACCACCTACTAAAAGGAACCAATTCAACTCTGCTTCACAGCAGCATAAACATACATCTAATATATACCCGAAACTTTCTACAATACAATGGAAGTAGCAGGCAAAAGATAAGGCTTATTTTTCACACCTCAATGTTTCTGTACAAAATAACCATTTTAATGACACAAGCTTCATGATCTGCTTACTCTGGCCAATGCTACCTGTGCTTTCAACACCTGTCAGCACATCACCACATATAAAAAAAGCTTGTAAAATCTAAACATAATTCCAATGCGTTACAATTGTATTTTCATAATCATAGGCAAATATACTTTATGTGCCATATTACAGCCCCGCATGTTAACTTACAGTAAGATTACTTAAATCCCACAATTTTAGTACATTTGCATACAGAAATCATGAGTTTATTTTACCTATTCCACCTGTCAAAAATATCTTTAGGTGAAAGAAAATGACAGCAATAACTTAATCCATTGGTTCAAGGTTTTGCACTTTAAAAAAAAATAAGTCTATAAAGTAAAAATCATGGTATGCGTGATTTCTCTTTTACATTACTGGGGAGAGTTCAACAACTTGTTAAACCTAAAGAACAATCCACTAATACAGGGCAGAACTTGTATTCACCATTCAAGTAAAGATTTTTAGAAGTGCTCTGCACAAAAGAAAAAGGGGAGGGCAGGAAGAGGTAGAAAAAACAGACAAAATTCATCCCCCAAAACTGAGGATTTAAAGTTCCTCTGTCAAATGTAAGATGACAAATACATTTGTTTTACCTATTAATAACTGAAAGCTTTTTCTATCACTAAAGGAGGAATATGTAGTGTTGGTTTACTGATGTAAATCTTCTGGTCCAAATTCAAACAGAATTAGCTAAAAATGCTACTCTAAAACTAAGTGAGTTTTATAATGAAATATTAATCCATAAATCACGGCACTATTACTACAAGACTGTGTTTCTTATCTCTTCTGTATCAGAATGGTGAACCTCTAAGTCACCATTGCAGATTCATGCAGTATAAAAAAAACAATGCTGAAGGTCCGGTGCTCTTCACTGAATATGTCACACCACAGTACTAAACCACATAGATTATAAATCTTCTGCACTCCAAAATAATCCTGCCTTTTCTCCCTAACCTGATATACGCTACAACTTTATAGCTAAATTTACAATTTTACAGCAATGTTATAATCTTGAAGTGATCTTTGTCAACTAGCTTGTATTTAAAGCATGCAGTAACAATGATAATCATGAAGTGATAAATCCTTCCAAATTATCTGCAGCGAGAGCCTTATCCTGATCCCACCAAAGATGACATAACCTCATCTACTGCAATGAAAACATTAGATTACTGAAAATACCTTCTTTATAACTTAAAAAATGGGTTAATGAACCAAAATAATTGGTACTTTGTGTGAGAGAGGATTCCTCAAGAGTGTACGGAAGAACACAAAGTACAGCTGAACACATTTGGTATACAAGGCAGCCAGTAAGAAACACACAGTTTAAATTTATAAGTACTAATCTCAAAAGCAATGCTGAAGAGTAACATGTACAGGACAATTAAGAGGAGCATGTTCCCTCTATGCTACTATTAGTGAACATAATGCTCCACTGCTGTAAGTTGTGCAAAAAAAAAAAAAGTAAAAAAACCACAAGTGCTTGCAAAGCTCTGATTCAAATACTGTGGGTTTTTATTTGCTTATACGGTTATTACTTGAGTGTTGCTGGATTTTGTTATTGTACCGTTAAAGCTCTTTCAGAAAACCACAGAGATCAGAATGAGTAATTCTAATCATTCAAATTAAAGAGATTTATCTTGCAATGAATTTGTGTTCAACATAGAAATTTTGCTGACCCTGCATTCTGAAGTTTCTACTTGAATAAGTGAAAAAGCACATGACCCTCAAACATGACAAGCAAAGTAACTATTTCACTTTAGATATAACCAGCTTGAAAATTATTTTAAAGCAAAAAGTAATTCATGTTATAAATTAATGCTCCCTTTTTAAGATGTGATGTGTCAATTCTTTTCTTGAAAAAGAATAGATCTCATCTTTCATTGCTTCATATAAAACACAAACCTCAACAAAAGGAGTGCCTTCATAATGCACAGTGGTACTACCAATGCTTTTTTGCATACAAGATTCCATTTAGTGAAAGAAAGCTAGCATTTCAGTCATTCATTACATGCCACAGGTTTTCAGCTAGAAGTACGATTACAAGGCTTAAGTCTTAAAATCTGCAAAAATTATTATGAGTTTCAGTGAATGAAACTGACATCAGTTGTGCAAATAAAACTTGAGAGTTCAGCTCTGCAATTACCTGTGCAATAGCATCCCTGAACATCAAGTAATTATTATTCTGTTTTAAATGGAAAAGGAAAGAAGATCTGGATGACTTAAAAAAGGCCCCTCCAAAAATCTATCTCAGGTCTTACAATACAAGATGTAATTACTTACATTACTTGCAATTAGAAAGACTGTTCAAAGATTATAGATCATAAATGAAAGCATGTGGCTACTCACCTACAGTATACCAACTAGCATCTGTCAACTTGCTGATAACAGCTTCTTGAAAGGATCCATCAGGCATTTTGGTTTCAACCATTGCACCAACCTGCAAAAACGAGTATCTCAAGGTTACATGTAATCCCAATCTCATACGTGAGAAAACCCATGGAAGCTTTAATTCTTCCAGCAAGCCAACCTTCTTTTTTTTTTTTATAAGACTCATTTTAGCTAAATATTGCTTTGTAAAATTTATTCACTTAGCTGCTAAGAACAAAGGTCCTTAAGTACGCAGGCTGAACTGTAATTAGACAGTAAAGCAGTAAGAAACTCATATCATCTAAGCATGATGTACATCATCTGAAGAAATAACATGAAGGCTAATTAGAAATAAATATTCAAATATTCAAAGTAATTATTGCTTTATTACTGACATACATGCAATTCCTCCTATGTCCCACAATTTAACCACTGCTATATGCATCACTATGTCAGAACTTCAGCAGCAGCCTACAACATGCATTAGTGTTCTTGCAGTAGCTACAGAGAAAAGACAAATACAGAAAAGGTGATCTCCTCAAAAGAGCTCTATTCACATTTGGCATTTTATAACTCAGCTATGTATTCCACCAGACAACTATTAAATATCACAGAAATACAAACCAACACACATTTTTACATAAAATACATCAACTATTTAAAAACACAGTTAGAGGAAACTAATTCCAATTTACTATTGTTTAGCAGGCTTGAACTTCACTTCACAATCAAGTTCTCAATTACTTATAAGAAGTTTCAAAGTTTCATTACTTATGAGAAGTTTTATAGCTTGTAAGAAGCTACAAAAATTATGTATGCAAAACTGTGTATGAAGTACACTACATGGAGAAGCATAAACAGCCTCTAAAAGCTGCAAGAGTTAAGACTACTCAGAATTCAACTGAATTAAAGCAATGAGCCTCCTTCTGTTGATTCAAATTCTGTAGAATACCACTAAAATTAATAATTTTACAAATTATATGAGCACAGGGGAAAAAAAAAAAAAAAAAAAGCATGCAATATACATACTCTTAGAGGTCCTTTCACTTGGTCATCTTGCACCAACTGAGTTGAGTTATCCCCCTTCAGGACCACCTGAAAGATATTCGTGAACTTTTTTGTACGTATCCTATTTCTGATAGCATACAAAAAGCATATGAAACTGCATTAATAATAACAATTTGGAAAATAAAATCTTTATTAATCAAACAGACCCAAACATTATTAAACACAAAACACTTGTTTTACTGATAGGGAGCCCTAAGTATCATTCCTAATATTTGGGATCTAACATCACACTTAGAACAAATCAAACATCTGCTATTCCAAGGCAAAGCAAACACACTTTGATGTGAGTGTGGAT
Organism: Coracopsis vasa; assembly: GCA_026283785.1. Taxonomy (NCBI): domain Eukaryota; kingdom Metazoa; phylum Chordata; class Aves; order Psittaciformes; family Psittacidae; genus Coracopsis; species Coracopsis vasa. Next base: position 4,108 of record JANHGB010036284.1, on the reverse strand, counting down.
ACTGATTCAATCCAGGTCACACTTGGAACTCGGCTTCCAGATCAGGAGATTAAACAGCCTTTCTTTCTCTCTCTACTTTGACTGTTGCACTTTATTGACAACACACTGAGTACTAAACTACAACCAAAATAAAAAGGTTTTTTTATTAAGTATGTATCAAAAAAATCATGTAACTGACCACCATTTCTGCTACCTTGAGCCAGAGAAAGTTTTTATGGCAAAGATGTGAATCATTATAAGCGTAATGAAAGTAAGGATCAGTTACAGCATCAGTAAACTACACTTCTCCCTTTAAAATCCTACACTTGAGAAGTTAACACTGTAGAGTGAATGTAAGCCTAAGCAATTTGAATTCCTGAGTCTGCAGACTCAATTTCGAAACATAAAAGATGGATATTTAGATGTCAACACTATTAACAGGTTTTGTTATCACAAAAACACCTATGGTGTTTAAATAAAAAATTAATCCAAAATTCCTGTTTCTTTTCAGGAATCAAAAGATCCAGAAGCCTCCTTTCCACTTCTGAAGATGTCCAGTTTTCTGGCTCCCTCAATTATCCCACAACCACAGTCTACACTGTAGCTGTATTTATAAATATTAATACGCATTCAAGTTAATAACACACTTCATGCAAATTTTATTTAACATTTTCTATCGCACTGAGATGGATACAGGTTGTCCCGCTGCTCAGGAAGACACTACTAGAGTTTCTGGACTCTGCACTTTTGGCAAGTGTGCCGGGGTGTGCCTACATGCTCTTAATTACAATATCAGGCTTACCTTGTTAAAATTTCAATTGTTATAATATAATTGAGATACAGTGACAGGAATTTCCATCAAGTCACAGCAGCCTCATATACTTCCAAATCTTATCATGGAGTCATAAAGCATATGATTCTAATGAGAAAAAGAAACTCACACCTCTTACAGTTCAAATACTCTGTCAGACCAAAGATACAGACACAAAATCAAGGATGTCAGACTAGGAAGGGAAGCACCCTGCTTTCTACGGAGCTTCTTATTAACACAGGTTTCTAAGAACATCACAGATTTCTACAAGCACTCATTAAGAACAGGGCAAAAGACTCCAGTATCTGAATTGTTTGGAGGTTGGGGTTTTTTAACTATTTGTGTAAAGCACTCTAATAAAGTGATATGAGCTATACGTGTAATTGAAGAGGCTGATAACTTGTTCTACTTGATCTAAGCATTAAAGCACATGAAAACTTAGATGTGTAGTTATCAAAAGAAGATTTCATCTATGTTAAGGGGTTTTGAGTCACTAATGACTTATTTACCTATTTTGGACAGTAGATGAGAGTAGGAGGTGGAAAGATTTTGACAAAACAAAGTAGTACAACAATTTCTATATTTACTTTCAATGTAACTTTCATTTAACTGTATTTTATTCTTGTTTTCCCATGGTAGAGCTTACAACAGTACTGCAACACCAAAATAATGACTTGAATTTTTTGTTGTTTTGGTGTGACACCTGTAAATGGGAATGAATGTTATGTGCCACTACTACGCATAGGTAGAAACCCAGCTACAGCCAGAGCATGCTGGTTTAGAAGCAGCAGTAAGATACTCAAAACTTAAGAGATGTTATTCTAGACACTTCTAAAACCTGGTCTAAGAAACCAACTGCTATTGTCTTCTTTTTTTCTCTTATGTTGATTTATTATTTATTTTGGCATTGCCTCTTAAGTTCTAAGCTACCAAACTGAGAACGTCAATAGGAATGAAATGGAATTTCTGCTTCAGAAGAGGGTGCTCTTATTACTCATGTAAAGCCATAATCCTCTATTTGTAAAATCAAAATTGACTGCTGTGAAACTGATGCACTGACAAACAGAAGACAACTGTGATCAGGAAAGAAGTAGCAAGGACAGGTAATGTGAAAGCTCATTCATGTTGCAGTTTACTCCTACAAAAATACAAAAGAAACATCCCTAGCCCCTAAAAAAAAAACCCTACAAAAAAACCCAAAACCCACCAAAAAAAAAAAAAAAAATCCCAAACCCAGCACCAAAATATGAAAAACATGCTAGTGTTTTTTAAAATTCCTATAGCAAGGTGATGACCATTTCCAAATCTTCAGGACTAGGATCATCTTCTCTGACAGTCTTTTCAACACAAAGCTTTAATAAAATCAGCAACAACCACAGACTAGTACCTTGACTTTCACAAGTCTTTTCACCGTCTTAATCTTTGCCTCGCAGAAGGCACCACGGTACTTGGCACTGACATCAGTTCCCACTGTCAGGTAGGCAGGCTCGTCTGCTGCCTATTAAGAAAATACAAACAAGTTTAGTTCTTTTTTTTCTTTTCAGCTGCATCATTATATATTAAATTTTACACCTAAGCTTTCAGATCTATTGACTTTTATGTGAGTAACAATGTCTGTACTTGGAACTGCAATCACACTGTTCTTTAAAAGGAAAAAAAAAAAGAAAATGAAACCAACAAACAAGTTACAGGAAGTTTTGTTTTACCAGTAATGATGACACTTCCCACAATTTTGTCAGCCTAATTACTCTCCCAGAAATATCTTTGAGGATATTAAACTGATATTTCAAACATCTCCTTTATAAAAAGGGTAATAATGTACAGGAATGACTATTAAGTCAAGTCATTCCTACACAGCATATAAAAGGAGAGTATTTCAGCTGCAAAAAGGCAATATAAAACATAGTTGTACTTTTCTCAGCTAATGGCAATCCAGTGACACAGATTATTTAAAACATTCGAGACGGCTATCATCCCAATACTTAAAATTAAGTCTATAACATTCGACACATAGGATTTTTTTTCTTGACAACTAAAAGGAGACTCTAGAGAAATTTGTTGTAATCTTTCAAACAGCTGTTAACTAGTATCTTTGTTTCCTGAAATACCTTATAAAAGCTTAACTGCTTATGCATTTTAAGAGAGAGAAGTATTTCTCATCGTATTTTCCTTAGTCTGGACTTTTATTACTCAACATTTCACTTTATTGTGCTTGAAGCAATTGATAAACAAGGATAAAATGACCACGTTGAAAATGTCTATCAAGGCATCAAGGAAATCACAGCATATAAAATAACTGCTTTTTTGTTCTTACTTAGTGTTTTAACTACCTTTTTTTTTAATTACTTTTATTTCTTCGACTCTGAAGGCAAAAAAAGTTTTCTCTTTTCTAAGTTGCCCTGCAATTGTTAAGCCTCTACTGAAAAAGAAACGGCAGCAGCTAAGGCGGGACAAAAGCTGTGGTATTGCAAACTTACAAACAGCGGCTGCTGATACAGGAAGCGTTTAGACAGCAGCCCAAAGGACAACAACTCAAAGACGTTCTGAATTTTCAGACTACTACTGCAAGATGGTAAGTGCTTCGGTCACCCACACCTCAGCTACAGAGCAGAAACAGGATATACAGCACGCACCGAAACCCCAGACAGCGTTATTCTACTGTTGCTCATCGAAACCGGCGATTAAAAATGAAATGTCCAGAGCAGCTTGAGAAGAGAGAAAGGGAGCCGTTCAGTCCTCCGGAGATAGCCTACCTTCATCTTCAAAGGTTATGTGAGGGATTCCAGCTCAAAGACTTCTCCTCCCCGCGAGCACACGGGAAAACACTGCAAAACAAGAGATGGGGAGAGAGCGCCTAAGGGCTCACCCGTGCGAGCGTGGGTCTCCCTCTCTGTGAGGAGAGGCCGGGCCGGACACGGCCGGCTCCCGCGGCCGGGCACAGCCGAGCCCCTTGGGGAAAGCGCAGCTGAAAGAGGGCAAAACGCTGCCCGGCGGTGAGGGGAAAAGGGCGAGAAACAGCCCTGCGAGCCCCGAGGGGAGAGCGGGAGGAGGGCAGGAGGTGCTCCAGGCCCCCCTCCCCGGCAGAGAGAGACCCCCGGTGGGGCAGGGGTTTCCCTGCAGCCCCGGGGAAGGAAGGCCCCAGGCTGGAGCAGGGAACAGCCTGAGGAGGCAGGAGCGGCAGCGGGGAGCCGCCACGGGCTGGGCACAGGCACCCCTGCCCCTGTGCCCTGCGCTGCCTGTGGGATGAGGAGCGGGTAGAAGAGTCTGGAGTTGAGGAGTGAAGGTGAGCCTGGGGAAAGGGGGAATGGGCAGAAGGTG
>JANHGB010036280.1:0-23356 GCA_026283785.1 Coracopsis vasa | reverse complement strand
TCCCTCTTCTCTCCCCAGTTTCCCAATGCAAAAGGAAAAAAAAAGAAAAGGGGGGGGTGGGGATTGCTGCAATGCTTTATAACATGCAGAATAGTAACGCTGCTGCTGCTGAGTTACCCCCATGGTTATAGCTGTTTGACCATCTTGAACTGTTGCACTTAAACTACTTCAGACCAAGCAGGTATGATCAGAAGACAGCAAATGCTACATGACGAGCAGCTTTGCACATTCCCAGTGATCGAGCTACCACAGCCTCCACAGGTGCCCACACCAGTGTCTCATAGCTTTCACAAGCAAAGATTTTTTCCACTTACTCAGATTTTCCCCTGCTGCAATTTGTGTTGTTACTTCTCCCCATCTCTGCATCACTCTGAGATGAGCCTAGTTCTTTCACCCCCACCAGGTTCTTCCTGCCAGCAAGAAGAACCCTTATTATAAGTCTCAGCACATCCTTCTCTCTTTTGTACCAGGTCCCAGAACCAGACACAGCACTCCAGCCATGGCCTCAGACCTTGCCTGGAGGGGGAAGATGCTTTCCCAGACCCATTCTCTGGCTGGGGCAGTGCAGTTTGGAGGGACATGGGAAAGCTCACCTGCCCCAGGAGCTCACTGCAGACTCCAGCTGGAGCTCCTGACCTGCAAGGTCCTACCTGTGGAGTCATGCAGCACTGCTGCCCTTCCCAGCACTTTGTTGCACACCCCGCTCCCAACCCCCATTTTATTTTTATCCCAAAATAGTCGTCAACCCCTCCAAACCTTTTTTTAATACCTATTTAGTTTTTAAGTTCATATCAGATTTCTGTTATTTCAGGGAAAGTGCTGCTGAAAGAATATCAGTACTGACACCAAGCAAAGCTATTAAAAAACTTCAGTTTTGTCTACTTCCATTTTCTGGAGAAGATGCTTCTCTTACCCCAACCTCAAAAAGCACCAAATCTGGGCTGCCCAAATGCCTACTGTGAATTAGACAGGGCACCTCCCTCAGGGCCAAAGCTTCCAGTAGAGAACAGGTCACCTTTGAGAAATCAGCAATGCTTTGCAAAACAATTGGACAACAACTGGATTTAGGTACACGTTTAAGCATACAGTTGAAAATCAGTGGATTACTGAGGTACTTCTTGCTGCTGAAGCATGATGCCAGATCAGACACATTTTAGAATCACAGAATGGTTTGGAAGGGACACTAAAGCTCATCCAGTTCCAACCCCCTGCCACAGGCTTGGACACCTTCCACTAGACCAGGCTGCTCCAAGCCCCATCCAACCTGGCCTTGAACACTGCCAGGGATGGGACAGCCGCAGCTTCTCTGGGCAATCTGTTCCAGAGCCTCACTACCCTTATAGGAAATAACTTCTAATACCTAAAACTCCCCTCTGTCAGTATAAAGTCATTGCCTATTGTCCCTTGACTTGCACTTGTCAAAAACCCCTCTCCAGCTTTCTTGTCAGCCTCTCTAGAGACTGGAAACTACTCTAAGGTCTCCCTGGAGCCTTTTCTTCTCCAGACTGAAGAATCTCAGCTCTCTCAGCCTGTCTCCATAGGAGAGGTGCTCCAGCCCTCTGAGCATCTTCATGGCCCTCTCCAGACTTGTTCCATCATCATTTTGATGATGCAAGATCTATTCATTCCAAGTTCACTTTGATCTGTATCTGCTTTAGCTGTTCCCAGCTTTATGCAGCACCACTGTTTGCTACCATGATTGAGAAGCACATTCCTGTGCCACCACAACAAGCGCCAGCAATAGGATGTACAAGATGGATTATATTAATCCTGCCAACCACACTGTGCTGACACCCAACAGACAACACTATATAGAGTCTTATTATAAAGATTTAATATTACCCTTGCCCTCATACTTCCATAGCAAGCACAAAGAGGAGAAAAAAAATAGCAAAACTTCTTCTTCTGGCACCAAAATGAACATGATCAGCCCAGGGAGCCCAGCATGAACCACGTGCTGGTAGAGAAGCTGCATCTGCCCAGTCCTTGACCCCTCAGTGCAGGGAGATCTGTGTCAGACTTGGCTGAATGCAGGCCCAGCAGGTAGGAGATGACAAATGCAGATTGCTGTGTCTGACAGACTCATCTGTTCCCACTGAGTTAGAGGCTCTGTGGGGAACAGCCTTTCCTAGCTGGAGCATGCTGTGAGTGATGGAACCACCACAAGCAGCCGGATGGGTTTGAGTCTGAGCCTGTGCACTAAGATGCAAAAACAAAACAAGGAGAAAAGGCTGATGGATGCATGTGTCCCTTCAGATGCGTTCCTCACAGGTCCCTCAAGTCAGCTCCTTTCCCTTCTCTCTACTCCCATGATCACCTACCCCAAAGCACAACATGACCATCAACATGACACCCAGGGTAGCAGGTCATCTTTGTTGTCACCCCTGCGGAAGTCCCTATCATCACAAACACCATCCATGGCCACATTACAGGCTTCTTTGTGCTTAATAGTCTCATACCTTCTTATCCAATCGCTTTTGCCAGGAAGAAAACCATGCATTTCTGGAGTGGAGTGGCAGGCAAGGAAATGGATAACATTCCAGCAGGGAAGTTCCCAGCTCCACCTTGGCTCTTGCAATCCTGTAAGTCATTGTTTATCAGGAAACAGTGTCCAACAGTCTGATTTGGACAATATGGACACTGACCACTTGCTACCACCCATCTTGGCTCCCAAAGACATTTCCCGATTCAGCCACAAACAAAATATATCACTTACCAGCACAGCACCACGTCAAGCTCACCTAACTAAAGGAAACCTTGCAGCCATATTCTTATTTTTCCACAAAATTGAAGAGAATTTTTTTCCATAAAATTGATAGACAAAATATCAAGACTACCCAAGATTACAAGGCTCCAATTTTGCCATCCAGAAATGATTTCCCTTGCCTTCATTGAGAAAAAAAACAACTTCTCATTTCTCTAAATCTACTCATTTTCCTCCTGCTTCATGAAATCCAAGGATATACTTCCATCATAATGACATATACTTTTACAACTGCCACGATAACCGGTTTCTGTTTTCTTCATTCTTGCTCTTAAACCTCATCCCAGTTTCATTATTATTTTCTCATTCTTATTTTTGGTTGAATTCATGAGCAAGATATTTTCCATACGGAAAGACTACAATATTAATGGTCCTCACTTTGAAGCAGATTTTTACTGCCAGCAAACAGGGAAAGAAGTAGTTCTACAGGAGTGATTGATGTACTTTCTTAATTAAATCAGCTGTTGTCAGAGCACTGAAGGAGAAACATACCACTGATGGAAACATGTACATTATGTAAAAAAAGCATTTGAGACAGCACACACACTGCAAGCGTGTTCCTTCTCTTGGTACTGGCAGGGAACAGGGAAACTGCATTTCTGCACGTTCTGTGGGGGTGGAAGCATGTTTCAGTTCGCATGGCCCAAACGGCAGGAGCTGTTGCCAGATGATCAAAAGCCCAAGAAGCCTCAGCAAAGGCCTGAGGCTGAGCAGCCAGTCTAGATGGAAACCTGACTGGTTTTGATAAGGCCAGGTGAAATTCTGTCTTTTTCTCCCTGCTTATAGTTATACTTTCCGAAAGACCAGGGTGAAGTCTTGCTTAATAATGCCATCTGAAAAGCCTGTAGTTATAACATTGCCTTTTCTTGCCCCTTCTTAAATGAAGATACCATGTTTACAGCCCTGCAGTCTCCCAGCTCCATCCCTACATCCCTGTAAAAACAGCCAAAGAATCTGAAAAAAAAGATTAAATAAATAATTTGTTGAGCTTATTATTGATGTGCAAGTTCTTTCAGAGATTTGGAAAGGAGGAGATGATCAGACTCTCCACGAACAAACACATTAAGCTCCTCAATATTTACTTCCACCCCACTATCCCTAGAAGACCAGCAATCCCCCTCTCTGTTTATAACCCACTGCTAAACCTGCCAAGAATTTTGTTTTATTCATCCTGTCTGGTTTGCTATAAGCATACTGCACAGCTTTTAGATGGGTAGACCACAAGTGATCTTAACCAATAAAGTTAAAGCACCTCCAGTAAATATTGCTTTTAAAGAAGTCATTTACCAGCTAGACATTACCCAGCAATGCCTTAAATAAAACAAAGCACCTCATTGTATTGAATGGTCTTGAAGGGGAGAAATAAGTAAACACCCTATGCCTCTGAAATTCAAAGCAAGTCTTTCCATTTATAAAAATTTAGCATGGGCACATCTCAGTCCCAGCCAGCACTGCCCTGCTCAGTCATGAGCATGGTTGGTATGGAGCCAGCACCGGGCACTTTGCGCCTAAAGCACTAACAGCATTTCTATACCCTTGGCAGAACAGCCCACATTCAATGCCCCAGCAGCATCACCGCAGATAGCAGCGGCACTAAGGATTACTGGGCTGCAGACAAAGCACCTGCTGAGAAGTGCCCCCTCTTCATGCTTCACCAAGCCCTGTCCACCACAGGCTGCATGGGCAGCAATTCCAAATCCCAACACACAGGAAGTATATTGAAAATGCATCAACAAACCAATTATTTAGAAGGCTAGATATAGTTTTCTTGTGTCCTCTCCCTGAGGGTAGCAAAGAAACCTGCTCTGAAGAGTTTCTAAGAGCAGAATGGTAGCTATTGTACAAGTAAACCTGGTAACACCACCAGCCTGCACATAATGCTGTTTGCACACTCACACCATGAACACATGAATTAAGATTCTGTGGTCACCCTGCTTTTGGTTTGTGCTGCAAGATGTCCCCAGAGGGCCTCTGCAATTAGGACTCAAACATCCTTAATTCACTGGATACTTCTGAAGTTTTCAAGTTCCATGAGGCTTTAACAGCATCTGAATTCCTATTCAAACACTCTCAATTCCTGCATAAAAGGCTTTTTGTGCTACAATAGTTTTGGCTTTTCTTAACTAATTCTTGAATAAAGCCTTTAAACCCAAGCAAACCTTAAAGACAATGTGGTCTCTTCATTTTAGTTGTCCTAAGAGAGATCTTTCTCATCTTTGAGATTCATAAACCACTTATTTTAACATTGCTAGATATGCAGTTAATTCCCCAATTAATATAAATATTTTATATGCAACTGGGTTCTTATTTGAATAAGCAATTATGTTAAGGTCTTTTGATTCCAAATTAGTACAAAAAATATCCTGGCATAGGGCAATTATTCCGGAAGTTTTTGTTGAGATATAAAGCATGTGCAGAAGAGGAACACATTCATGTTATAGAATTTATAAGAGTAATTAGGCTGTTTCAAGAAATACTAGTGCAGGTTTCCAATGGAGATGAAATCACAGAATGGCTTGGGTTAGAAGGGACCTTAAAGATCATCTAGTTCCAAACCCCCTGCCACAGGCAAGGACACCTTCCACTAGACCAGGTTGCTCAAAGCCTTGTCCAACTTGGCCTTGAATATTTCCAGGGATGGGGCAATGACATGTCCTCCCTTCCCTTAAAGGGTCTGGAAAACACCCACCTTGGTGAGATCACCTGCTGGAGCAGAAGAGAGTAAGCCAAAAGTCCGGTACCTTGGGAAGACATTAGTGTTGAGCATGCTGCTTTCAAAAACCATAATAAATCTGTTTGTCATCTTTTAATACAGTTTGGATAAGAGAATCCACAGGTGAATTGAAGGCAACAGGAACATGTTTGCAGTCCAGAGAGAAAGTTTTGAGGCTCTTTTGCATCATTCATGAAGAGAGTGTCAGGATCATGGCTTTTTTTTTTTTGATAAAGCAAGTAGCACGCACAGACAAGCACATAATCTGCTGGTCACAAAGCAGGGGGTGAATGCTAACAAAAGTGCTCTGCAAACATATTAGAAATTATTATAACCCAAGTTATGTTTTCACTAATCACTTCTGGTGTGATCCCACCATGGTCCATTCTGCCCCAGCCAGGCCAAGTCACCTATGTCTGACCCATCAGCATGGCAGTCTCAGAAGTAGGGACGGGGATGCTGGTCACACAGGCTGAAGCTCCAGACTTCCACAGAAAAGTACCCCTTGTCCCAGAAGGCACTTGCATCTCTTCCAAATTCAGGGACCTTTCTTCGCCAAGAGCTTGGGCTCAGCCCACTCGCCCCATGGCTATGGAGGAACCAACCCCTGCACAGGCTGAGCCCAACCCCAAAAATGCTTTCCCCCTCCTTTCCTTTGGCTCAAGGTCACAGCACAGCTGGGTCACAGGAGTGGAAAACCTGGAAGAAAACTGTTGGGTCTTCTTTTATAACTCCAGATCAAATTTATGGTTACCTCAAGCATTTAGCTCCTGATGCTAAAACACTTCTGCAGCTGCCACATGCAGGTGACTTCAGTGAAACGCAGTAAGGTGTTTTGGCTTTCAATCACTTTATACACAGCAGGACCATCACTTCTCAGCCCATTGCACTCCTCCTCCTCCCTCTGACCCTTTGGAAACACTCATAGCTTTGCTTCAATTTATATCTGCTTCCCATTGGCATCTTTGGAAGATAAAAACCAAGCCACCAGATCTGGAATAACAAGAATAGCACAGGCAGTGCCTGGCACAGCAGCGATCCAAGCCTTTACTGAATCCCCATGGTGTTGCCCAAGTGAACCAAAGGGAAGAAAGCAAACTGCAGTTCAAAGCTTAATGCAAATAAGACTGCACACGGGGCTCCTATTAAGCACTGCTTTTTTGTGCCCTGTTCTAAATGGGCATTTCACCAAACACAAATAGGCTTCTACCAGCAACTTCTGACTCTTCGTCCATCAGCGCCTTCTAGTCAGCACAAGGCATTCATTGCATTCCCCAGAAGTGACCAAGCACATACACAAAGCTCCCTCTACACATCCTGCACCCAGGAACACAACCATCTCCCACTGATTTTCCTAAACTGGCTGATTGAAAATTACACTCTTTAAACAAGAGGGCAGTTTTAAAATCTCATTGACTCCATTGACTCCTGCTACGCTTCATTTGTTTCTCACTTTTGCAAGATGCTGATGCACCTAACAGTAAAGTCACCTGGGTGACAGCTACAGCAGCACATCAGAAATTTCCCCCACATTAAGAGCTAACCTGCCCAAGACAAACCAGAGACACACAGACCACCACAGCAGTGAAGGACAGCGGTTTTTAGACTGACAGAGCATGTCTCTGCACTAGTAAATTTACCTGAACAACAAGGACTGACAGAAGAAGAGGGGTGAGGGCTTTCCTGGCAAAATGCACCAGCTCGATCTGCATGCAGCCACATACAGCATCCCCTTGGTTTTGTCCCATTAAACCTTTTTTCTTTCATTGAGCCCAGATTCACACTTAAAATTTGATCAAACCTAAGAAGCCAAGATAAAAACCTTAGGGAATGCAAGAATTTCAAGTCAGAAAAAATACAGTAACTGCCTTCAGACTGTACTTGTATAACAATTATGACTGAGAAAAAAAACCAAACATGATTTCACCAGCTTCCTCTGCAGATCAGATGTTTCTTAACTTGCTGCAAATACTTTTTTAAGCATACAAATTACTAATGGTATACAAAGCCCTGGACTGCAACACACAGACCCAACCGGGCATTTCCCTCTGCAAATAATGCTATTTTATCCAAACAAAAACTTAAAAAGCATAAAATTCTCTCAACTTCAGTCTTTGGTCATAGATATTTAACTTTTTCAAAAGCACATTCCATTTCACCTAAATTGGGATTGTATATGCCTCCTCTCAGTGAGGACAGCTGCAGAACATGCCAAGCTCTTTCAGAGAGCCAGATAGCTGAGGCCAGGTAACCGACTTTTTGTTAGACATTGGATCAAGAAAAGGGGAGAAATTGTCTAAATAAGCATCACTGGCACGCTCTAACTGCTCAGCAAAGAAATCATACTTGTTCATTTCTGCTCTGAATCATAAGTAGAGATTAAAAGCTACAAATACTGAGAAACTATTATTGTTTTCAATCTAAGCCACAGGAAAAGGTCACAAAGCTAATTATTGCAAGAAAAGATCACAGGACAAAGGATTTTTTTTTCTTGAAATAAGGAAAAAAGTTGGCAATAATAGGAATTAAAGACTGTATATTTAATTCCATCTCAAATTCACAAAGTATACTTTTTATATATATATGTATATGAAAAGTCTAGTTATGAAAACTACCTTCCAATCTTTGCAGGTCTCATTTCACAGCGTAGCAGCAGATGCTGTTTGCAGGTGACTAGCAAGTTTCCTGTGCTGTAAAAAGCAACATTGGCAGAAATGCAGACAGGGCTTAGTCCCATTTTCTTCAGTATCTTTGGATGTTATCATCCATACCTGGTGGCAGTCACTTGTATAAAACCAGTGCTTTATCACAAGGTAAAGCCACTGCACAGGAGAATAAAGCACAATTGCAGTGTGAGGATTTCAAAACTAAAAATACTTGATGTTCATCAGTGGAGCTTGATTGTTAAACAGCTGTTGATTCAACAGAAAGTACTGAGGAAATCATGGATATACTGACAAGCCAAAGCCCAGAATCACAGTAAATGAAAACTTTAGAAGAAAATGAATATTCAGGTGCTGGGTACTGACTGAAGTGAATCATTGGTGTTAGTGTCAGCAGTTTTAATTTTCACTACACTTTTCATGAGACACGCTTTAGTTTCATGACATTCTAATACTTTCCTCAGTCAGATGAAGAATAAAGGAAATCAATCATGGCTGATATTATTAAACAAAAATCCTATCAAGGTAGACTATATTCATTTCTGCAAAGCTTATTTTGCTACTGGGTTACACTTCCAAGTAGCGGCAAGATAAATCTATACCTAGATAATCTCATAGCAGCTCTCCTTCCCATGAAAGGTTGGGCCAGCTGACCTTCTGAGATCCCTTCCAATCTGGCCTATTCTACAACTCAAACTTTCAAGCCCACTGTGAATCAGGAGCCAAAGAAGCAGCCATATTTGCCATTTCGAACAAAGAGTTTGGTCAGATTGTCCTCACTCATTTTTCCCCAACATCAAAGGCTAATCACCCCATTCAGATGTCACGTGTACAACCAAACAGCCACATGGAGAACCAAGGAACACAGGCTTGCTTTTGGTATTTTTTTTTAAAAAACATTAACATTTGAAATCATAAAAGTGAAACTTAAAGCTTACTGGCAAAGTTTACAGGTCATTATAATTTGTTTAAAGTCATTTTGGTGTTGACCACAAGCAATTTTACAAGAGGCACTGGGCTGAGCACAGCATGAGGAAGGTATTGACAACAATCCAAACGCAACCACAGCCAGCTACAGCAATACAGCATCTGACACCCACCTGCAAGCCAGCTGTCCAGGCTCGTTCTGATTTTAGAGGTAGCCAGGCACCTGAAGAGTAAGGACAAGGAACAGACATGCTCAATTTACTTTGGTGGTTGCTGAGTCTCCAGCTCAGAGCTCACCAGATGATACCCCTACCTCCTCACCTGCAACAGGATGGATCAGGTCAGAGCAACACTGAGCCCCCAGGTAAGCAGAGGGCACAAGAACATGGCTATGAAGAAAGGGGCCAGCAAGCACATGGGTCTGCTTTGCATAACAACTGATAAACCCCCCATAGCCAACACAGCCCAGATGTGTCTACTTAGAAACTAGTTGGGTCTTGTGCTTTCAGCACTCACTGTGTTGCCTGCAAAGACCACCAAGAACCAGGCATTTAACTCTCACCTGCAAGAGCAGGATTTTACATAGGGGTTCCTAACTTACCAGGTTACAGAACTGCTCTCTATTGTGCTACTGGCACCACAAAGGGTTTTTTTGTGGATCTGCTACAGCAAATTACTCCCCAAAGGAAAAGCAAATAACTGCTGTCTTCATTTAAATTAGAAAGTACCTCATCTTCTGCAATGTGATTTGCAGTAAGAACTAAGTTACATAAAATAGGTATCAAAATCACTATTTCACTCTAAGCTCCAGTGCACAGACAGTTGGTCAGCTCTCTGCCTTCTCCCCAGCCCCAACAAAGAGCAAACCCCACAACTCCAGCTTGAGCCAATTAACCACAGTAAGAAGACAGAGCTGTTCCTTTGGAACACTCTGAGTCATAACTTCTTGTAGAATGGAAAAAAAAAGCCTTCCCCCATCTTAACATTGTATTTTCCTCCTGAATTATTAAATGAAAACATATTTTCACTCCAATGATGTTATTATTAGAAAGAGACTTATCTCATGAAGTGAGGAGCCTGTCCCTGGGCTGCTGTACACTACAGGCTCATCTGATTAACATTTTAAGATCATACATTTTAAACCAGAAAGCACTAAGTATAATGTGCCTAGGTGGTTCTCCTCAGTTCCAGAGAAAGGGAGCTATAATACCCAAATGGCATTTAATCCAGCACTAAAAACATCAACACATAATACCCACAACAGCAAGAAGCAAGTTCCAGGGGAGCTCAGCCTCCCCTCATTAAATCCAACCATTCATTTTTCCCTAGCAATAAACACATTGGGAAAGCTGAGATGCCAGAGAAAAGGCAATAAAAACCTCAACCAGAAGGAGGGGGGAAAAAATGCATAAAGCACAACACAGCACTTACCAGCTCCAACAGACAGAGCTGTTCAGGACAAGGCTCTCCCATCCCACTTCTCTGCTTCATAGCACCAGCCTAGCCCCACATCCTGATTATATGGTTTCTTGAAAACTGAAAACATCTGGGTTTAGCTTTCAAGCAGAGATTCAATGCAATCACAGGACACTGCTCCAGACCTGGGTAGCCGCACCTGAGCACCCTTGGGGATTGCTGGGCTCCCACCAGGCATCCTGCTGGGTGCCCAGCACCCTCCTCGCACGTGCAGCTTCATATGGGATGTCTAGCACATACAGTTTGCTGGTAAATAGCTCAAAGTATTCTAATGGTCTTGAATACACCCACTTTAATGGTGTTTTTGTTCTACGTGTACTCTTGGTACACGCTTCCCTTTCCAGAGTAAAAATCCTTGTCAGTCACCAGAATTCCTAGCAAGAGGTATGACCTGATTTGTACTCAAAAAGGAAATTGCTAATAAAAACAGGCTGTAGCACTTAACAGTTTGGGAAATAAAGCTACAAGAAGATAATACACAGTCACAGTGCCTCCTTTTTGTCAGGAGGGGCTGGAATAAGACTCCAGCACATACCCTGGCCAGTTTTAAGTAGCCACAAATGTCTTTTTTTGGGGGGAGAGGGGGAAATAAGGAGAAAAAAAAAAAATCTGTGACACATTTTCTCTCAGATGCCTTGTACAGGTACATGGCTGCCGTCCCACCTCCTCCCAGCATCACACCCCGGGAGGCACATTCTTATTTTTAAGAATAAAAGACCCACTGACATAAGAAAAGTTTATTGCTCTTTAGCCACTCCCCAAGCCACAGCTGAAACTCTGCTCTGTTCCTTAAATGTCTCAATTTGCATAAAATTGACTGCAAACAATTAAAGTTAATTAAGATAATTTATCACTTGAAGGTAAAGCATCTTATCAGCAGGTATCAGTCTGTAAAGCAAACAAAGAATTAGTTGTAGGAAAATAGTTGGGGCCTTATTACCCTGTTAGACATGAACTGACAAAAAATAATTTCTTTATGATACTTTCTGTTGGTCTGGGTGCTATGTTTTCAAAGTAATTAATTGCAATTAGTTAATCATCCTCTATAGTAACTTCATTTGTGACTCTGCACTGTAGCATTGGCTCATTTATACTTTGGCAGCCTTCCTGCATATAACTAGTGATAAAAAAGTTTTGATAACAGCCCAAAGTTCTTCTCTGTGAGTGGAAACTGGATGTTGGAAGAAGCTTTGATAGCACATACAGTGGTACCTGTTCTGTCCCAGAAGATGAGAAAGGAAAAGCAAAATATTCTGATCTATACGAAGGCTTGGGCTGTGCTATGTGCTGTCATTCTTGTGATGCTCCTCTTCCTCTCTGCAGCCCCATGTTGATGTCAAAATGTTGTCCCTTCTCTTGGTCTGCTGCTTCCAGTGTGTTTCTATTGCATCCTGATACATGGGGCATTTGCGATGCTGCTGAGTGCTCCACATACAAAATGTGTTCCTGTGTTTGAAGGGACTGTAAAGACAATGCACTTCTATGAAAAAATAGCCTCATAATCAATTCCAGTTACATTTGCAGAGATCAACACCACATGTGAGCAAACACAATGCTGAGTCACCCATTTCTCTGGACTGTGAAAACTGGTTTAATCAAATTATGATCATAATAACAACATAGACCATATTTAACTTTGCATTTGTGACATTAGCTACACATTAGCATTCACAAAGGCATTAATCCATCAGGTAAACCAACTTACTGCTGCACAAACCCTCCTAAAATGCAACCAGGAACAGTAATTTTTTAAATTAATTTAATGCCCCATCCCTGGCAGTGTTCAAGGCCAGGCTGATGGGACTTTGAGCAACCTGGTCTAGTGGAAGGTGCCCCTGCCTATGGCAGGGAGTTAGAACTGAATGGTCTTTAAGGTCCCTTCCAACCCAAACTATTCTGTGATTCTATGAAAACAGTTCCTTGGAAGTGCACTGAGACAAGAAAAATCAGTTCAGTGGCTGGGAATAGATCATCCCCTGAAAAAGGGTCATTCCTCCCTTCTGACTCTGCCTGGTGAGACCCTATTCATTTCCCTTTCCTTTTTTAACTGCCTTTGCTTCTAACCCCACATTGCGGCAGTCCTCCATGAGGAAGCCTGGAGCCTAATGCTGCCCACCCTGCTGACACCTCTCCCCACCAGCCTGCCCTCAGTCAAATTCTCCTGCCAAAGGCAGGAGGATGCTTCCATGCCTGTGCACCTCCAGCCGCTGCTGCCTGTGGCTGTATTGCTCTGCCTGTTCAGAGCAGGGACTGATGGCATTTAACTGGAGAAAGATATGCCAGTGGGATATGTCACTGAGAAATTTCTCAAGCACCAGGTGAGGACAGGCAGCAAGGCAAAATATCATTGGGCTGCTGTGACTCATGTTGCTGTGGTGACACCGTCTGTCCTCGGTCTTCCCGGTGGAATTGAAATGTCCCCATGGAGCAGCTGGGGAAAAACAAAAGAAGAAGGATGAGACGGTAAGAAATACATCCTGGCCCCAAGAACAACGTGCAGTGAATTTATACCACTCCTTCCACACACGCAGCTCCTCCTGGATGTCTTAATCCTGCTTTTATTGCTTGGGAAGGAAATAAGTGTTCTCACAGAAAGAAAAGTTGCTGAGACTTCACTTCTGACCCTTTCACAAGGGGTTAAATGCTCAAAATTTCCAGCTGCTGGAGCAGCAGGTACTTCAGTGCAGGGAGCATTACTGGTGTGTACTGGTGGGATGCAGCCCTGCATCCTTGGTGCATACTGCTGCTGATGGGTGGCCGCCCTGGGGCACACTCTCATTCGGCTCATATTCATGTCTCCCTGTTGCTTTGTCACCCACCATACAGATCCAAACGTGCTCCAGACACACTAAGTATCACGCTGCTGCCCTGCCTGAGTACCGGGATATGATGGCAGCTGTCCCGGGGCCACAGGAGCTCCTCCAGTGCCATGTGTGTCCCCTAGAATCACCCTCTACACAGGGTCATGAATATCATAGAATCATATTATAGAATGGTTTGGGTTGGAAGGGAGCTTAAAGATCATCCAGTTCCAATCTCCTGCCAAAGACAGGAACACTTTCCACTAGACCAGGTTGCTCCAAGCCCTGTCCAACCTAGCTTTGAACGCTGCCAGGGATGCGGCAGCCACAGCTTCTCCGGGCAACCTGTGCCAGTGCCTCACCACCCTCACAGGGAAGAACTTCTTCCTAACATCTAACGTAAATCTCCCCTCTGTCAGTTTCAAGCCATTCCCCCTTGTCCTGCAAAAAAAATAAAACCAAAACCCCAAAGTATTTTAAACTGCTTGCACCTCCTTTTACCATACATTCATATGGATTTGTACTCATATAGACAATAAACCAAGAAAACAGTGGGATACCTGTGGATTCATGCATTACAAGGGTGAACACCGGCTTCAATAGGCACGGTGTGTGCATGTGTAGCAGGCCAGGGCAGAAGACAGGCCCTGGTCCAAAACTACACAGAATTCTCAGAGGACACTTGTGTTGCACCACAAAAGTCCCAGTGGGGTGCTCTAACCCTTTCACACCACAAAAGCCGTACACTCCCCCCATGCCAAGTGGGCTGCCATGGTTCAGCCAGCACTACCATCATGTGCAGTGCATTAATTAGTGCATGAATTGTGGGGTTTGGTCTTTTGATTTTTATTTTCCATTGAAGGCAAAACAACAGGAAAATTTCAGGTTGCAGAGCTGTATAGTCAGGCCATTCTCTTGCAGCTGAACACAAATTAACAACATTTTCAGAATAATATTAAACTGAAGGAAAGCTAGGAATGACCCTCCCATTGGCCACAGTCATCTAAAGCAGGACCAATTTAATTAAGCATTGTCCTAATGATGGAGGGCCACTATATTGCCATGGTGACTGGCCTCGGCACTCCACCTGGGCCAGCCCTGAAAAGTCATTGGCCATGTATTAGAGCTATGTGATGCCAGAAGAAGAGACTTTCCAGGCAAAACAAGGTCCTGATGGCAATTCATGGGTACAGATAAAAAGATGTTAAAATATGTCACTGAAATAACTTCAGCTTCCTGGAGACAAAGTGCTGAGACACAGATTTGTTTTCAACTCAGATCCATTTCTGTAATATTAGTTTGGGAAAACAGACAAATTTCCAGAATCCAATAATTACATGCCTCAGCCTTTCAGTGTTCCCCTAGAGGCCATCAGACCTGCTTCTGGGAGTATCTATGTTGTGGCTTCCACTGGGGGTGAGGCTGCATGGTGCTGTAGGCTGCCTGGCCTGGCAAAACCTGGGGGGTCTGTGCTGTTCCAGCCCCCAGTACAGCAGGGACAAGCCCAGGCAGGGCTGCACGGACTTAATGCAGAGGGCTTTCCACTGCTTTTAGGGGAATAAGGAGATACCCAGATTGGTGGGTTGTTTTTAGCAAAATCAACCAAAGAAAATCTTTAGATTGCAAATGAGGACAATATTTTTTTATTCTTCCTTTCTTTACACTATTTTAGCTTTTTGGCTTTTCTGTATTTCCCATTTAAAAGCAAGTCGTTGCTCCAAGTAGTTGCTACAGATTATGGATTCCCATCCAGCTGTTTTGAATCGTAATTGTGAAATGCAGACGCCACCCCCATTTCCCATTTAATTTAAAAGCAGACAACATTAAAGTCATGGGTTTTATTTTTAAAGACATCTTGCAGTTCAATCTACTGAGGAACACACTTGTTTTGTTTACTTTTTAACTGCGGTCACCACCTTCTCTGCTGTTGTTTCAAGGTTGACAGTGATTTAAACCTGGTATATTTTTACAACCTGCACCTAATCCAGGGTATAAATCATTCTGAAGGACATTTATTTCTGCCTGTCATTTTACAGGAAGATGCTATTAAAGCTGTGCTCAGTACAAAATGCAAAAAATTTGTTGCTGATGAGTCCAACATGCCTCACATTTTCATTAGCTACAGAGAGAGGCGGTGGCAGGGAGCAATGCCAGCCAATTCATCTGAGTAAATGGTAATTGCTTTCCCCTCATTTAAGAGCATGTCACTAGTTTTTCTTCATTAATAAAGGGACATTTGCATTTTAACCACACCTAATTTTTTAACAGAGACCAAGGAGATTGGGCTAACTGGACACTTAGGAAATGTCCTCTGGATATGCAGGGATACTGCCCTGCTTTCCATGATTACCTTCACTCTCTTCCCATGATTTCAGAGGCCATGTCAGAGACAGGTGAGCTCAGGGTTTCAAAAGCAATGACTGATTTGGGCTCATCGCTAGCACAGAACACCTGGCTGTGTGCAAACCCCCAAAGCTTTAGAAAAGGTTCCTTATGATTTCCCATCACATGCTGATGTGTGTCTTTGGCCCACTGCCTGTGGCTGTCCGCGCTGCAGGTCCCCATGGGGCAGGAGGCATCACTATGATTCGCTGGTGAGGAACCACTGTCCCACCTCCTTCATGGGTTCTGGTTTGAAGCACAGGCACAAGCTGGAGATACTGTGATGGGAGACAGCACCATCAAAGTTGTTGGATTTTAGGGAGTTCACAGACAGAAAGAAAGCATTGCCTCCTGCAAAGAACAGAAATGTGTAGCTGCTTGAGATTATAATTGCAATATTTTCCTATCTGGTTAATTAACAAGGATATTATGGCACTTGCTGTGAAGCGGTGAGCACTGAGGAGGAGCAACATGTGTAATGGGAGGAATAAGCACATGGTCAGAGCCTCTGACCACCAGTCGCCTAGTGCTGCTTTTGTACCATTGTCCTCAGAGGGTTGGACTGATCCCAGAAGGAAACCTTTGGTGGAGGTGAGCCTGAGGATTTGAGGGGTCACAGCCACAGGCGGGCAGAAAGGGAGGGTGCGAAGAGAGCATGGAAACATAGAATCACAGAATCATGGAGTGTTTTGGGTTGGAAGGGACCTTAAAGCTCATTCAGTTCCAACCTCCTGCCATGGACAGGAACACCTCCCAATAGATCAGGTTGCTCCAAGTCCCATCCAACCTGGCCTTGAACACTGCCAGGGATGGGGCAGCCACAGCTTCTCTGGTCAACCTGTGCCAGTGCCTCACCACCCTCACAGCAAAGTTCTTCCTAACATCTAACGTAAATCTCCCCTCTGTTGGTTGAAAGCCATTCCCCATTGTCCTATCACTACATGTCCTTGTAAAAAGCCCCTCTCCAGCTTTCTTGCAGGCCACTTTAGGTACTGGAAGGCTGCTATAAATAAGTACCCCAAATGGGAGTAAAAGTCTGTTTTACACGTCACCACTGTGACACACCAACCACCAACAAAAATGTGCTCACTATTGCTGTCTTGCTCTTAGCACCCTCCAAGGCAAAGGCTGGTTTGAGGGAAATAGAAACCACCCTGAAGCTTTGCTTCCAATTCAGCTCAGCCTTTTCAGGGGTTCCCACCTTTTCTGTCTGAGCAGCAGAGGCTCACTCATCAGCTTCAGCTATGAACTGCAGAGTAAACCGGTGCAATGGCTGCAGACAAGACTGACGAAGAAATGACTTTGCATCTCCACAGCCCAGCATGTGCCTTGTTCTCCTTGCCTTTAAGCGCCAACAAGTACAACAAACTTGAGCAGATTTTAGTAAATATATTGCAACACCCTTTAACACAAGCACATGTTGCACAGCCCCAAGATGCAGTGTTACCGGGATGGGTAGCTGACCCTCAGGCTCCAAAACACATCTATATGTCAATGGAGGAAGCTGCAAAACAGTGCTGGCTGGGGCTCTGGCGCTGGGCATGGGGTAAGGCTGTCAGGGCACCTCTGTCACTGCATTTCAAACTGGATTTGTAATCCCACCCAGTGATTTGGAGTAAATTGATGGAATGTGAATCTTCCAATCCTTGAGATAATCTTTGAGATAAGCAGTAATGCCATGGCAGATTGGAAAGAGTACTAACGGCAGGGCACCGCTGTCGCACAGGGAGTATGAATTTAACCCAGCTGCCCAATTTGTTGTCACCTTGTATGTCTTAGTGGAGCTTTGCCATGAAGACATTCTCTAGGGAATAATAACAATAATAGTAACAGCATTAAAGAAAGCAAAAGCTAATAATTTCAGTTAATTACCATGATGCTGTTGAATTCGCCAGATGTACTGCAGCCCTCACTTTGCAGACCCATCATAGCTGGACCAAGTCTTAATGTGATGCCCAACACATACCTCTTGACATGCCTGAATTGATGAAATTAAATGTCAATGGAAGGATTCTTATGCTATTTTTAAAAGCACAGAGCAAGAGTTCCTTGTACAAATAACATTAATAACCACTTTGAAACTATAGCCTGCAAAGCCCATTAAATCCAGAAAGATATATTTAAGGCAAAACCTAAAACTATTTGAACTTTGCAAAGTCTGAGAGGCCACTTTAATTGAAGAGCAAACAGAGCATTTCTAATCCAGCCCAGATGAGAAAAGTGAGAGCAAAAAGCACATATTTAAAAGAGAAGGAAAATAAATAGCAGAAAGGAGCACAGCCTGATGGACCCAAGAGAGCGGTGCTGTGGAAGGATGGGATTTGCAGAGATGGAGACACCAGCACAGGATCAGTGCCAGATCACTGCCATTTGAGCAGATTTGATAGGCTGCTTTGAAATGGTTATCCTAACTTTTAAAGGTTTCAGTGGGTTCATGGCCTGGAAAGCAGCTTTTCTACACAGACAGGGGCAGTGCATACCCATACACTGTCCCCACTAACTGCCCCAAATCCCACCTGACCGTCACAGACCCCCAGACAAACCCTGATTTGTGTCCACAGCAGATAACCTGCACCATAACTGACCCCAGAACAGCTGACATCCACAAGCACTGTGGCCATGGTGGAGTACCCTCAGGTTGTCCAGAAAGGTGGTAGATGCCCCATCCCTGGCAGTGTTCAAGGCTAGGCTGGACGGGGCTTCGAGCAACCTGATCTAGTGGAAGGTGTCCCTGCTCATTGCAAGGTGGAACTGAGCTTTAAAGGTTCCCTCCAACCCAAACCACTCTCTGATACTGTGATTCTGTGATCACCTGCTGAGCTGCAGCCTTCCTGCAGTGCAGCTCCTCAGAGCAGCACGGCTCCCACACAGCTCAGGGGTGACAGAGCTTGCACATGGCTCCGGGTGCCAAGGGGCCCCTCTTACCCTTGTCTGGAGGTGGGAACAGAGCATGCCCACCCTGTAGCCCTCCAGACCCCATGCAAAGCTTGCTGCAGGGGTGGCTCTGTGCATGATGCATCTCCATGCGGAAAAGCAATGCCTTTGTTTTTCATGTCTTTTGTATACATTAGAGCTCCTCAGTGACTGCTGTGTGTACAGCTCAGAGACAGGTCTGAAGCTTTCTCTTTCCAGAGCTGGAGGAATGGGACTGCTTGCAAGGTCACTGTCGCAGTGCTGGCCAGCAGCATGGGCACCAGCTGCCTTCTACATAGAGCAAACGGTGCTCTGTGGAACCACAGTCTCCTTCCACAGAGAAGCCACCACAAAATAAATGGCCAGGACTCCAGCAGGCTGGGACTGGACATGCTGCAAACATCCATTCCAGTACAATCCCTGTTCATGTCTCAGGCAGTCTCCCATGACCAAATAGATTTTCAGTTTTCCTTTTTCCTAGGAAAATGTTTGGTTATCCTTATTGGCTGTGATAGATTTTTTATTTTGAAAGAGATCACTAAAAATCCAGAATCAACCATTGCCAAACGTACAGTTATTCTTCCTTTATTGTTTTTCTCTCGGCCATTTCAAACACTGTAATTTTTGTAAAAAATAATGATTCTGTTTCCACTTGCAATTCTGTAAATACTGACTGGCGCCACTTAATAAAATCACATCTGGTGAAAACCTGAGTGAGAGAAGAAACAGAGCATGGTAACTCTTCCCTCTGTAAAGGAAGAGTGTGTACATTCAGGCACGGCTGCAGAGCACAGACAATTAACAATACCTTGGCTCTGATGTGTACCTATTACACACTGGCTCAGAATTATAATGTTTTGTAAGTAGAATGCATTAGCTCCTCAGCACTAATGCTATAATGAATACATCCAAGCTGATAATGTATATATGAATCCTGAAGCTGCCTCTTCAGATAGGTAGTGTCATCAAAACAGCACTTCATGGAAAATTGCTAATATCCTCCTTGATTGTAACACACCACTGACTAAATGAAGCAAGAAGAGAGCTGCTCCTGGCTGAACTGCAGCCTCTCCAAGGCACACGCCCCAGAGGAGGTGGAATACTAAGGCTGGGAGAAAGTCCTGGTTGCATTCAGATGAGTCTAAGATGAAGGAGATCAGCTTTCCCCATCTCAGTTATTGATACCAGCATTCCAAAGCATTTTGGGATCACGGAAGCAATTGCAGCATGACTTTGTTTTCACCTGTCCCAGTTACCACCCCCTGGAAAGGCTGAGCCATGAAATAACACTGCTCGTCACATGGAACTTAGGATGCCTAAACATACACTGAAGCCAGGGCTCCCACAAAACCCTGCTTTGCATAGTTTCCTTCAGAAAACACCAGCAATGCTGCCATGACTGTGGCAGTGTGTTCCCACCACCCAGCCTGACCTTTATTTCCCATATGCCAGGATCCCCCCGAAGCAGGGACACCTCTCGAGGTTACTCTTTGAGGCTGAGAGATTCCTGGTCACAACAGATCCTCAGTAAGTGATTGGCAGCATGTTGAACTCTGAAATCTTAGCTAAACAGTAAAAAAGATTGGTTGTGCACCTATAACCCTTTAGACATAAACTGTTGACCAAATCTGGGGCTAAGTATGGATCCAGCTGCACCTTGACTCCTCTCTGAGAAGGAGTTTAGAACACAAGGGGGACCTTTCTGAACATCATGATCCAACAGGAGGGTCAAAACCTGAAATTAACCCTTGTCTTTTCCATGTAGGACTCCTTGTAAAAAGGGAGTCTCCGTCTTCCTTATAGCCATCCTTTAAATACTGGAACATGGTGATCAGGTCCCTCCTGAGCCTTCTTTTCTCCAGGATGAACAAGCCCAGCTCTACCAACCTTTCCTCACATGGCTTCCCAGTCCTTGGATCATCTTCGTGGCCCTTCTCTGAACCCTCTCCAGCCTGTCCACATCTTTTTTGTACAGTGGGGACCAAAACTTTTAAATGCAGTGTCAAGAAATACTTATCTGCTCCTATAGCAAGATAAAACCAAAATAAATAGGCAATGCAATGCTTGTAAATACAAAATAAATAGACAATTCACCTAATTGAGGAATGGGTTTGTGCTATCATCCCAATCATGCAGTGAGACAATGAATAATGTGCTTTCAGAACTACGCCGTGCAAATTTAGCATCTTCCTGGCCTGCAATCACAATTATAATAGCAAAACTCTTGATTTCCCTTTTTTCAGGGGATATGGCTGAGCTACTTGTTTATGTTGTTTATTCGTATTTTCGAGGTGAGAGCAAAAAAATGTGGGAAATCTATTCTCAGACTCCCATCACTCAATACCAGGAGTTTAGGCATCCAGGGTTCTGCAGTGTTGCAAGAGTTTTGTGGTGGTACGTTTTGCACACACCACAGCTCCTCGCGAGCTGCCTTGAGAGTCCACGTCTACTGCAAACCCACTTTTAGAAAGCTGCCGTTGATATGAAATGTTTGATATAGAAATATATCCATTTTTTTACATAGAAATCTCCCTGTACTACATCAATGTCTGCTTTCACTAGAGAAGTGTGGCTCTGAAATGCAAACTCAGAGGTCCTGGGAGAGTAGATCCAAAAAGCCCATCCCATGTCTAGCCTTGGCATCAGCAGCTTCACTTCAGAGCACACTGTACCATTACATTTTGCAGTGAAAAAAATTACTTTGCCATTCAGCAGCTTGACAGCGTGCGCTCAGCTTTGTGCATTACCTTAGCCCAGCGTCACTGATGAGTTCTTCATGCATTCCATTTACAAAACATAATTATTTCAAGAGCTGATAGTGAAGCTATCCATCAAACCATTAATGCTGCTCTGCTCCTTGATGAATGCTTGAAATCCACATGCCCCAATCCATATGTAATTTTAAGTAAGGACTATACTGAACTTTTGCGGTATTAAATGTGCTACGGAGACAGCTATGGTAAATGATCCTTTGCATAGTCCTGGAAGTGCCTGTTAGATATTCCCTACCCTAAACTTTTTCTGAAACTCTGGAGAATTTGGGGAAAATCATTAAAACCCACATTTGGTTCACAGTTTCCAAAGTGATAGTATTTCCAATGCCCCAAACGCAAAAAAGCCTCTTGAGTCTACTGAATAACAACAGAATATGTTCTTTACACAGTATTTATAATTAAATGCAAATGTCAGTGCATAAGAGAAAATCAAAATGGACAAAGGATCTGAGAACTTCTTCAGGTATGACTGCAATGCATAGCTATGACCCAGAGTGCATTAGATATAAAGATTTGCTATTAGAGAAAGACAAAGATCTGCTAACATTCTAAAACATCATTTTAGGTGTAAAGTAGAAATAACATAAGCTACACAGCTTAAATTATTTATGAAATCAATTGGCATGTGTTGTACATACATAAAAGAGAGACGGGCAATGTAACTAGTATGATGATTTGTTTCAATAATACTAAATACTTTGGTGCAATCAAACGTACACCAGCAGCAGACTTGTTCAGGATTAAATATGAAAGCTAAAATAAAGCCTTTAGAAGATGCACAAACAAGCTGATAACCAGATGTCTTGTCCCCTGCTGTGAAATGCTGCAGCCTGCTGGTACCAGGAGCTGGGTGGCACAAAGACCACCCTGCTGGCACAGTGTGTGGTCAGGGGCTGGGCACACTTTAGCATCACCCCTCATCAGCTATGGGGCAACAGCAGATGTGAGACACAGCGGAAGAGGGTTTCTGGAGAACTAGAACTCAGAAACTGGCATAATTTTCAACAGCAGAGCTCCCTTTTCTCTGTCTGGCAAAACAGGTATGAGACATTTATGGTTGAAGGACTCGGAGGGAACCAGCACAGTTTCCAACCCATCAGCAGTAGGAGCAGGGGCTGATCACCAAGCTGTATAGGGTGCATGACAGAGCACAGGCACCTCTCAGCCAAAATGAAATGTGAGGGATGGAAGTAAAACAGGGGTGCTGCTGTATTTTTTTTTTTGGGTGCATTTCTCCCCTTTCCCACACAGAAAACAAGCTGAGATCAGCCAGCATGATGGAGTGAATCCGCACTGATGAGCATGCATGACACAAGACAATGGGGAACCAGAGCTGAAACTCAATTGCTGGAATTGGGAAAGGCAGATGGAAAGTGCTGATTCTGAGAAATACAGGAAAATCATTCAGACATCATCTCTGAAAAACATAAATGGCTCTGTTTGAGTTTCCATTCTGTGGCTATGAAGGATGAAGCAGAACCAACACCCTCAGCTCATCTTGCTCCTACCCTGCAGAGCGACATACCTGCCAGCAAAAGCCTGAAGACTGGCACAGAACTCACACACAAAGCATCCAAAGCATCACAAGAAAGGAGGTAAATGTGAGGTTAATAACTCCTTATTATTGTCACCTGGAAGACTTACACTCTGAGTAGAATGATACAAATTAGAGGATTTGTAGACCAAATGTCAACACAGCATAAAGGAAAAAGACCTGTTGGAGCGACTCCAGAGGAGCCCACGAAGGTGCTCAGAGGGCTGGAGCACCTCTTCTGTGGAAAGAGGCTGAGAGAGCTGGGCTTGTTCAGCCTGGAGAAGAGAAGGCTCTGGGGAGACCTTGAAGCAGCCTTTCGGTGCCTAAAGGGGATGCCAAGAAAGCTGGAGAGGGGCTTTTAACAAGGGCATGTAGGAACAGGACAAGGCAGATTTAGATCAGATATAAG
>JANHGB010036275.1:8204-43301 GCA_026283785.1 Coracopsis vasa | reverse complement strand
GAGGAAAAACAAAACAAAAAACCAAGAGAGACATGTTTAAAAGCCAACACCCCTCTTTCCACAAGGAAGAAAACCTTTATTGTACAACCCATGTATGTTTTTATGCGTACTAGTAGAGAATATGTATGTTGACTTACAGCTGTCATACTAAATGCATTTCAAGTGTGCTTCCAGCAATAATTCACAGACAAATATAATTCATATCCCCACAGCACGTCACTGAGACAAGATACTAATTTTGATGGGTAATGGCATTACATAGATTTCACCATCACCAGTGCAGAGTCCAGACTGATGATGGAGGGCAATGAACAGAATCTTTACTGTGTCCAAACAAATATAAGAAAAGTTTTCAATAAGCCAAAAGGTTTTTGCAACAGCCTTGAGCAACAAAGACAGTAACGAACTAGCCTTGATCATCCAACCTAGTCACACTGACAGTCAACATGTATCTTCCCCCTCTGCCCCTCCATCTACTCTAATGGACCAGTGGCAACAGTTAGCTAGAAGTTGGCAGTTGAACATGAAGACATCATGACTTCATGCCTGGGATAACAAAGTCTTCAAAGCTAGTGCACCATTAGAATATTTTAGTATATACACAGCTTTGTATGGGACCAGCTACCAGTGTTCATTACATTACAGAACAAGGTCAAGCTTCTTTGTCAGAAAACATCACTCGAAGCACTATTTCACTACTCTGGTCCAAGTCTTTTACGTGTGTTTGGGTACGAGACAGCCAGTTTTGTGCTTCCTGACCTCAGGAGCATAGCTGCTCTTTATCTTGATTTCTTTCTGGCCATCTAAGCTTTCTCTTTCCTTACAACTGTCCTGGGTTCAGCTGTAACAGTTACTTTCCTCCTTCTTAGTAGCTGCTGCAGTGCTCTGTTTTGGCTTTAGTCTCAGAACAATGGAGATAACACAGCACTGCACCAGTTACTAAGGAGGAGAAAAATAACTGTTACCATGCACTGGATTAAGAAGGGGTGGAGAGTGAGCGAGTGCCTGTGTGGTTCTGAGTTACTGGCTGGGCTTGAACCACAACAATAATAAAAAGAGGACATCCTCGCAACTGCTACCTTCTCCCCCATGCCCAACAGCCCAAGAGAAGCACTGGTCTTACAACTGCTGCCCCATATCAGGGGAGGGACACTGACCAATTAAAAAACCTGAGAACTAACCCAAGA
This sequence comes from Coracopsis vasa, assembly GCA_026283785.1. NCBI lineage: Eukaryota > Metazoa > Chordata > Aves > Psittaciformes > Psittacidae > Coracopsis > Coracopsis vasa. The sequence continues at coordinate 42,114 of JANHGB010036275.1, read as the reverse complement.
GGGTTTTTTGCCCTCACTCATCTGCGTGTCCTGAATCAAACCATGTGTCTGGAAAAAGCCTGACATGTTCCTGTAAGGAACATGGAGCTGTTCGCACTGTTCAAGTTTGCTGCTTCCTTGAATACTTCATATTTTCACCAATTGCAAGATGTTACAGAAACCAAGCACTTTTATAATCCCATTTCATCTTTGTATCAGCCACTAAGTTTCTTGCTACTGCTGTCTGATCGTGGCCATATTTTTTTTTTTACTTATTTACCCCTTATCTCCTGTAAGGTCAACAGCAGATGTATAAAAGAATTGTTTTATGTTTCACTGCAATAAGCCAAAATGAGGGACTGACAAAATGAAATTCCTTACAAGAAATGTATTAGATAGCTCAGCTTTTTCCAACTTACTTCAAGCCAACTCAACCGGCTTGTTCCACATCAGCTCCTTCTCCCCTGCCCCTGCAGTATCTGCAGTATCTTAGGTTATCAGAAGATACGTTCCTGCCACACATGCTTAAAAATCAATAGAGAGCACTTCAGATGCATAACATGCCTTGAATTACAAGAGTCCCAGTTATGTTCTGAATTCAAGTACAAACACACAGTGTGGCTTCTATGAGCTAACAGCTACCAGTTGTAGTTACACCAGGGCATAAAAGCTTTCATCCTCAGTTTCCTATGGCTCCTGCACAGGTCACAAGTGGGACAGAACATCACAAATTTTCTGTGATGCTGGTGCTTTTTTCAGTACTGAGTTTCTGGGAAGAACCTGCAGTCAAAGCATATTCTTTCTTAGGTATTTAGACAGTTACAGTTAAAACTGACTCATCCCACAAGGTAGCTTTCAGGAATTAATCTTATCAAGTGCTTCAAGATTCCTGAAGTTCCTTTGTGAGGCTCCTCTACTGGACATAATCCTTCAAGAAGTTACTACTTCTAAAAAATATGTGCTGTTCAAAACAGATATATTTTATTCTTTATATCCTTAACACACCATTTAACACATTTTTTTTATTCAAGAGTTACAAAGCAAACTCCTGTTCACTACCTTCACTGCAAGCTAAGACCTTGTCCAGCACCTGAAGCTGAAGAGAAAATCTTTTTTGTGTCATCCATTCCAGCAGGATCAGGTAGGATCTTGAATATCAACCTGAAAGATTATTTATGATTTCTTCAACTCATCCTACTTCTTTCCTTGAACACCACACCCCCCCAACCCCAAATTCCTCAACTTGCTACATTCTCTCAGGGTGTTTCCAGGCAAACTTGTAGCACTCTGGGAACATGAATTTCTTTCCCTAATAGCAAGGAAACCTACTTTGGAGTCCCAGAGTTGATCTAGCAAGAACACTTGACCTCTACATCAACACTCATGTCTTGTATTCACCTCCGAATCAACAGCACTTGCACACCTAGCCTTGTTTTAAGCAAGTGCTTCAAATGGGAAAATTAAACTCATTGTTTGCAGCTAATTAAGCACAGACATGAGAATTAAATAAAGCTTGCAGAGTCAAGGTGAAGCTCTGTGTTCATAACCGGTGCTACAAGCTGCAGCTCTGTGATGTAACTAAAGTCATCTCAGGAACAGAGATTTTAATCCATGAAATAGTGTAGAGGGTTCCCAAGAAACAAATCTGGTAGAATAGATATAAAATATGCAGCTGCTGTTTAAGTGTTCTGTGTTACACTGAGCCCATTTCAGCTCCACACTGAATTCTGATGTGTGGATTCAAGCTGGCACTTAAGTTGTATACTCAGGTCTGTACCTGCTCTTGCTTAAAAAAATCCCAAACCTAAAATTAGCCACCTCACAGAAAAGCAAAGATGTATTTGCATCTGTACAGCTTTTCACAGACTTGTCGCAAATGCCTTATAGAGCTCAATCTGCTGAGGGATGAAGGGACTGAGAAAGAGTTGGGGGTTCTGGTGGATGAAAAGCTGGACATGACCTGACAATCTGCAGTCACAGACCCAAAAGCCAACTGCATCCTGAGCTGCATCCAAAGGAACACGGCCAGCAGATACAGGGAGGTGGTTCTCCCCCTCTACCGTGCTCTGGTGAGACCTCAACCTGCAGTCCTACCGAACAGAAACCATTCTACTATTCTGTGAATTTAGACCTCATGACCAATTGCACATGTGCATGCACATACTAAGAGGTGGGACTAAGTAATACAGAAACACTTCAAGGCACATTTGAAGTACCTGACCTTTCCAAAAAGCACGCATGATTATTTGGGTACATGGCACATGACCTAAAATGGTAGATTCTCAACATGTTATATGCAGTTAAGCACATAAACTTTTAGTTAGGACATTTGTTAAGTTATATGTAAAACCCAATTAAAATGGTTGCACAGTCTCTGCATGAGTAACCCACAACTGTAACTATCCCACCTCCTGAACTGAGTAGCTGGTATTGTTATGTACCCCAGCAGCTTCATGTGAGAGAAAGCTTCACTACCAATACATGACAGACATAGTTGTATATCCTTTTTCATGCATCCAGTTTGGATCCATTTTTGCATCCACTGACAGCTTCCAGTCTGTATGTCTACACTTCAATTCTAACACCAGATTGTCAGAAGAGTCTCTGTAGCTCCTGTAAGTTCCAGTCATCTTTAATGAGGATTTGCCTGAGCAGCAAGTTATTCATTAGGTGCCTAACGTAAAAAGTGTTGTTCCAAGTATTTTAAACAATCAGCACCTGGTATTTTTAACTATTACTAATGTGTCTTCTACTCGCTTTGCACCATTACTGCACTCCAGTAACTCTTGCAGCATATACACAATCTGCACCTCTGCCCTAAAATGTACCTGGAGACCTGCCTTTCCTCTGGCCCATGCCACTCATCTCAACGTGCTTTACAAAGCAGGCTTGTCAAAACAGACAGCACTTTTAAAAAAGACAGTTCACCAGCAAATGCTTATCAAGTGATGTGATTTTTATAGTATATATCCTAACAGTTATCCTGTACTCAGCTAAGGAGTCAATATTTCAGCAACTGCTCATGCATAGAAAGGGGACTTTGTGCAACTGATATGGGCATAAAGGAAAGCAACACTAAAACCTCACATTTACTATGGTATTTAAAATACATTCCATTCTTTTATTTTACCACTTAAGGTTTAAAGCACAGGCTAAAGATTCTCTGAAGTGATTAAGACAGCTTTGGGAAGGCTAAATTTGTTTTTCACTGGCAAAGCAGCCATTTTCTGAGTAGATATAGAGGATTATCATATTTTTTTCCAAACAGAAGTAAAAGCTTCAACAATTAGACTATTCAAGGCCTACCCAAGAAGCTGTCATTCAAGAGACAAGTCTACAGGTTTCTTACACATTACAGGCTTGAGCAGCTATAGCTGCTCAAAGACTACTCTGAGTGCTCCAAATCAATTCTCAGCTAGTCCAAAATACTAACTAGTATAATCAAGATGCTGTTCCTGAGCTACAAACCTGTTGAAATGGAACTATTAGACCCTAGCACATCCCTCCTGCAAACTGTGAAGAGTTGTAAACACCACTTCCAACATACCAACCTGACCCACAGACACCAGTTAGCTCAACAAAATGAAAGGCATCCCTGCAAATGGAAAAGTTAAACCTAGTTTTCTGCCCTTCTCAAGACAGAGACCAGCAGGCTAATGTAGCTTGGTGTAGAGCTTGTGGAAATACACAAACACACGTACACATAGAGAAGTGGACATACCCTCAACTGGTCAAGCAAATATTATACCTGCTCATAACAATATAAACCCACCTGCCATGATGTCATCCAGCGTGTCATTGAGCGTCTGAGCAGGGCTGGCTACCATTAACCCTTGCTGTGTTTCTGTCAGTATTCCTTGCCCCAGCCCTGCTAGTTGTGCTTGGCCCAACACTGGCTGTCCAACTATAACACCTTGCAGTTCTGTAAGATTTGCGATGGACCCTGGAGGTAAGGAACCTGCTGCCAGAGGCAAAGCTTGTGGCATCGCCAGAGGCTGAATTGGTGCAAAACCCGTCTGCGCAGCAGCTTGCTGGGGATCATCTTTAAGCAAGATGGGGTCCACTTGCTGTAATCGTGCATAGTCTCCCTCTGAGAGTTGTTCTCCTACCCCAACAGGAGTCAGTAGTCCCAGATGCTGGCAAGATTGTTGCTGTTGCTGGAGCTGAATTCTTTGCGCTTTTACCTCTAGATACTGCTTTTTGAGCTGCTGCTGAGTTTTCAGCTGTAACTCTCGCTCCACTTTCTGCAGTTCCTCCAAAATCTTTTGCTTCTTCTGAATTTGTTCCTCTCTGGTTTTGTTCAGCTCCTCAATCTTCTCTTTGGTGAGCTGGTCAGCATGTGCCAATTCCAGGGACTGCAGCTGAGCATTCTTCTCTATGGCTTCTTTTATCCTCTGCTCCAGCTCTGTCAACTTGCCCTGAGCCTCTTCTACAATGCTCTCTGGAGACTGATTGGTGATGTAACCCTGTACATCCTGGTTGTTTGCTGGCAAATGACTGCTGGACTTTTGTTTAGAAGCAGCTGTGTGAAAAAGAAACCCCCTCAGAACCAATGGAAGTGCATACGAATGGCATCCTCATTACAGAGCTACTCTTGGGATGCTACATGGCCAGTTATGCACCAAGACACAGCATCCACAGAAGATCAGCGTGTACTGGAAGGCCCTCCAAGAAAACTCTCATCTTCCACTAGCAATTTGAACACAGCAGTCAGATTGCAATTAACAGGACAGATTACTGCACATACATCCCAAATAACCCTGCACTATATGGACACATTTACTCCAACAATTGTTAAGACTTTAGCCCAATGAAGCCATTGTCTCAAGAGCTGCTGCTATCAAGTGGTGCTACGAGATAAATGGAAACAAAGAAAAGGATATGCTGGCTCCTTACTTGATGTTTTGTGCCTGTGATGTTTTTGGTATGGTGTTAAAGACATAAATGTATGGTTACAGCCCTGAAAGCACAGCAAAAGTGATGCAAAAACATCTTGAGGGACAGGTGACTTATGCTGGGCCACAGGTTTTGTGAGTGGCTTGGTAAGTTTTAGGATGCACTACGCTTCCTTGAACTACTGAATCCTTTCACTACAGGTATCCAGCTTTGCTCAGTTGACAAACAGCACTAGACCCCAGGATAGTCATTTATAGTTAACATGATCTAACAGGGTTATGGTTAGCCACTACATTTTACCCCTAGCAGACATGACTTTGCCTGTGTCAAAACTCAGCTCTCTGCCCAGGCAAGGCAAATGTTTCAGCCTTCCTGCAAGAATGAGCGATGGACTCATCCAATTCATCTTTTATGAAGAAGTCCACAGTAACACAGCTGACATGGTCTGCCATATCGGTTGCTGAAGGAACAATCGGTTAATTTTGAAGGGCGAAAGGCAAATCAAAACTCAGGGTTTGAGTCAGTGGAGGTGCCCAGTTTCTTCCAGTCATCCTTGCTGTATTTCCAGAACAATACAAGTGTACACACAGCATTAATATTTTTTATGATATGCACGCCTGTATTTGCACTACTGCTGATCCTTGATATAACTTGGTTTTGGAAGAGAATTCTTACGGACAGAAAGTGTTAAGTGTCAAAATGGTAATATCAAAATAGATGCAAATTTAGTCCTGGCAGGACATGAGCCACATCAGACTCAATGTTTTCTAGCACAAGAAATTCCGCCTTCAATCCAATTAATCAAACCCACTCCAAGACTACTCTCTTAAGTAAGCACAAGTTGTCAAATCAACTACAATACGGAGTTTAACATTTGTTTTTACAACTTCCATTATCAAATTTATACAGGCTTCTGGGTGACAATTTGCATCAGTCCAGTATGTCAGACTAATACATGTTTTTAACATATTTAAGGCAGATTTCTTGATGCTTTATGATTACAGGGTTAATGACTGATACTTTGTATTTGGCAGATAAGCAACTCCAAAAAAATATTTTTTTTTTAAAAACCAAAAAAAAAAAAACCCTTGCAGTTCCCTTGACTGAATCCAGAAACACGCTTCACAGGAACTACTCTGCCACAAGTGCAACCCTCTATCTTCTACCTTGGAAGGATATTTAGAAAATAAGCTCCAGAACTAAGACTGACCTTTATTTCTGATGGGAAGGGTTGTGGCGACATTAGCAGGGGGTTTGTCAGGCTCCTGGGGTGGGACGACCATGGGCAGCGCCTGCACTGGTACACGAGGAGCCTAAAACGTTGGATACTAACAGATTACTTTCCTCATACTCTAATCTACTTAGGTAAATAAAACCTGTTAGAAAAGCAGAGTTTAATGGTGACTAGTAACAATACATTTTTTTCACATGCCAAGTTCAATAGGTAACCATTTGAGATCATCTGACTTCCATAAACTCTGTATTTTTAACCTAAAATATTACTTGCCAAACACGACTTATCTCAGCATGGTACAGTGCTCTAGACGGTGGAACAAATACATGCCACAATGGGCTACAAATGGAATTCTCAAGAGCCTCATTATTTAAGCAGACCTTTTTGCTTGCTGGGTTTTTTCCCCCTCATGTTTTTTTTTCCAATCATACTTCTACAGCAGCAAAAAGAACACTGAAAGCACTATACAGTAATGCTCTAAGACTCTTCACCATTTTCACAACAGCTCAAAGCCATTTTCAGTGCATTCACGTACAGTTCAGTAGTTCATGAAATGATCTAACATGACTTATCTCTAAACTCGAGTAAACTGCAAAAGGCAAAAAAGCCCCTCAAACCCACAGCCAACAAGTCACTAAATCTTACCCTATTTAAATCATGAGATGGTGGGGTCAGCTGCGTAGCATCAGGCGGAGGAGCAGAAAGCAAGTTGTTTGGGTAATCGAGAAGGTAACAAACCACACTAGTATGACCACCTTTTGCTGCCTCTATTAACATAGTCGAGCCATCCTAAAGAGGGAAAGATCACACTATTAGAGAACAGTAACATCAAAACCTGGTAACACTGAAGCATTTTGGAAGACATGACACTGTATCTATTAAGACTGCATTAATAAACATTGATTGAACCTGCAGCAGGTCCACACATAAGTTTAAGGACTTTATTTACTCCCAAAAATGTAGTAACTGTTAAAATTTCCCTTCCTCTTCCACAATTACGACTTTAAAACTACAGTGCAACTTTTACATTCTTGGTAATCAATCAACCTGCACTCCTTGTAACTCCAACTTTTAGAAACATGCTCATGAGCACAATGCCTGCTGATGTAGTACCAGCTCTAGCATCTTCTCTTAAAACCATGGCATGTTGGCTCAGTTGTAGATAACACAGAAGGACAAAATTTGGTTTGCTTTCATTAGTTTTAAGATTAATGAGACATCACCTCAGTGGAAAATAAGGCAGTTGAGCAACAAACCTTCAATCTGTGTGTAGGATCAGCACCATGAGCTAGCAGTAACTCCACAACTGCCAAATGACCTCCAGCACAGGCCAGCGACAGCACTGTATGATCATTGTTAGCTGTGGTCCTATTCACATTTGCTCCTTCAAAAGTAAGAGGGGGAAAGATTATTTTAAAGATACTTCAACTGGTTCTCCTCTACCAAAAGAGACAATTAAATTTCTTGTTAAATATGGAAACTTGGCTCTCCATGGCTGCAGTCTTACAGCTGATAAATTAAACAGCCAATTATTACTATTATCAGACTATTTAACACAACACAAAAAGAAAAGCAACCTGACCTGCACTAGCACTCCAAGCCCACTCTTCAAATGGCTACAGTCTAAGTATGGAACATCACAGGGCAAGTGAACCTACTGCTTTTAAATTTGCCAGCAACCGTGCCAGGACTGGGCCTCTTAAATACAAAACAAAACCGAACATTAAGATCTAACATAGGTATCCATGCAAATGATTGATTGCAGCTTTGCTTCTTTCCTCTACAATCTACACAGGAAATTTACAACACACTGGAAGTTTTAGGTCAGTCCTCCTCCATACAAGGAAGGTCCAAGAAAAATCCTTCAGCATCAGCTTAAGAGACAGAAAACAGCAATTCCAGCAATTCCAAGCTTCACATCAACTCTAAGCATTCAACTATCTTGCCAGAAACCAGAGGTGATCATTACATGCCTAATTTGAGAATCAATGAGCTACTTAAGTTAAAGCATTTGAAACAAATCCAAGGAAGATAGGCTAGAACTGACATGCTCCCAACTCTGAGTATTTCTAACAGCAGGAAAATCAAAACCCTTTCACACTCTTACCTTTGCTAATCAAGAACTGAACAGTGCAAACGTGACCTGCCCTTGCAGCTTTCATAAGAGGAGTTCTTCCACCTTCTGATTCGTGCTCCTACAGCAGACAGAGAAAGGCTTAAAGTTCAGAAGTAGCACAGGTCAAAGGATGCAATTCAGCCTTGGGGATTTTTGCATGGAAAGGCACCAGACATGAAAGATCCCTCTTTAATGTTTCACAAACTACAGATGTAGCATTTACATAACATTTGAACTGAGCATATCTTGAAGACCGATCAAACTACCTTCATGCATGTCTGAGACTCCAGTACAAGAAGTACTCAAGCACATGGTGGGGATTTGACCTAAAGTGTTCAGTTCTGCTTAACTGCATTTTTTTCTAACACATTGGTTACAAGTCTACTGACATATAAAAACCCATTTACCTCTGTCACCTTAATTCTGTTATGGTACACCAATAGATTACATTGCAGCAGAACTATCAACTGTTTGCTGTATAAAGAATCGAACAAACTTGAAGGTACAAGTGATAACCCATAATCAGCTCAGCAATTTAAAGCTGAATGCTGTTCAGGACTGTGTATGACAGAACCACCACCCCTATTTCTCTGTAGAGTCACCCTGAATGGCTTGGAGATGCTTTAGAGCTCAATCACCAAAGTACTGTAACTGACCTACACACTTTCAGGTAATTGAACAGCCTAAAATCCATTAGAAAAACATCACCAACTCTCACTTCATTAAAAGAAAAAGGTTAGAAGCTAATTTGAATACAACTATAATAAGTAAATTCAGTAAGTTTTCAGCAATGCACTCAGAACAAAAGCAGAAATAAAGAGACATTTCTAATTTTCTTTCCTAATTAAGAAGGTAACAACTTACCAAATCTGCACCTGCCTGCAGTAAGACATCTGCTACATCAGTATGGCCATTTTCACAGGCATATGTCAGTGCTGTGTCCCCTGTTGCTGTTGTTGCATGCACGTTAGCCCCTGAAGCAATAGTAAAGATCGTGTAAGCTTTACAAGATTCACCACAGAATACATGCAAGTCATAACCTTTAACACATCCGACAGAAAGTTTTTAACTTCCCCCTTCCAACTGAACATGTATGAAACTGAGAACTTAATCCTCTGGAATAGAATTAGAAAAAATAAAAATGAACTAGAAGTTCATTCACATCAACTTAATCTTCAAAAGCTAAATTAAGAGTCCAACTAGTAAATTACTTAAGGTTCCACAAACCTCTGCAACTAATGAGAAGGTAACAAACATGGGTAAAGATGTTTCTCTCAATGTTACAGTAAGCCTCTACAAAACTGTCACCAAAATTACTCCATACCTGCAGCTAATAAATATTTGACCAGCTCCAAATGACCCTCTTGAGCAGCTTCCATCAAAGGAGTAGAACAACCAAGTTCAATGTCAGCTCCTGCTTTAATGAGGAAATCTGCAACCTCCAGAAAACCTCCACAGCAAGCCAGAGTTAATGCGGTTTCTTGTGTCTCCTCTGTCTGAGCATTGATGTTTGCTCCTTAAAATCAAATAAAACACCAGTTACTGAAAGCAGTATCAGCAAATACAGCTCCTGATGCACAAGACATCTTATTGTGTAGATTCTTGTTTTTAGAGCTGCAGAAATTTTATTCTTAAGTCACAGCATATCAAACTACAAGGTTTTAACTTCATTGAACTACTTTGGAAACCCTTCCTGAGCACCTCAAAGCACTTCTCTACAGCTTTTCAGCAATACCACCACCTCAAGATAGGCCAAGGCGATCATGCAGAGTGCAAGTTACCCACATAAACTGTTCGCTATTCAGTACCTGTTTGAAAAATGTCAACCTGTTCTGAAGAACATTTCCATGCAAACAGCTATTGAATTACAATCCATGGAAGGTCCCAAAATAGTTACCTTGACCAAGTAACAGTGCCACCATCTCTTCGTGGCCTTCTCTAGCTGCTTCCATTAGAGGTGTGTATCCTTCATCATTGACCTCTTCCAAGTTAGCTCCACGTTCAATCAACAACGCTGCCAGTTCAACATGCCCACCACAGGCTGCCAGAGTCAACGGAGACTCAAAAGAGTCCGCAGGCATGTTCACCTGAGCTCCGCTGTCAAGCAGTAATCTTGCCACTTCCACATGGCCATCCTAGAATTCAGAAAAACAAAGATCAAAAGGCAGTCAAAAGAGTAAAATTGCTCCTCTTCTCCAGAGCTCTAAGTAGTTACCGGATAAACAACAAAGCAAAACCCAAACACTTGAGAGGAAGCTCAATGAGGAGCTTGCCTCCTCCACAAGAGCAATACCAAAACCCTCTAACACCCAGGACTCCTCTTGGTTAAAGACTGTGCTAAGTAACTTAAGGAACACAAATTCTAAGAACTGTCATCAGTCAAATCTATTTTTTGTGTTCTGCCAACAAATTTACTACTAACACCACAGGTGGCCTAATACATAAAGGAATATCAGAATTTCACTCCAGAAAAGAAAAAAATAAAAAAAAAATAAATCTATCTTTTCTTGGAGGTAGTAAGAAGTTTTGATGCTCCTCCTAAAGACTACAAAACCTTTACATTGCAAACAAGTCACTGAACAAAACAAGTCACTCAATGCCAATGCTCCCCACTTCAACAAGAGATGGAATTTTGTTTGAAATCCAACATGCAGTTGCATTATTTGTTCAATACAGTGTATTTCAGTTACAAAAACAATGCACATCAGCAACACAGTTTGTCCTCACATCCATGCAGACTGCTAGTGTCTCAGTACTTATGTTACAGACTCCCAGCTTTTGGGGAAGGAAGCGGAAGAGAGGACAGGACTTAAGGTCAACAATTTTGCTTCCTCCCTTTCTTAAAAGGAAGCAGCGCACAGTAATATCGCTTGTCTCTTGGCACCTGCAGAACTATTTCACTGCTCAATTTAACAGCAGAGTCAGGACTTTCTCCCTCCAAGAGAAAAGCAAAACCTAAGACTTTTTTTTTTTGTCAGGGGTTCCTCACACATGACAGGAGCCACCTGAATACAGCCTTCCCTTGGCAGGATTTGCCAGATACCATTACCATGCTGTCAAACTTGTTTTACCAAAACCTTGGTCCTTAGTTTACTTTCTTCCTTTAGAAACAAAGCCAATATTTAAGGGTTATGATCTTCATCATGTTTTCAGTATCCCATAAATCCAGGAACTATGTGAAGTGGCTTTTCAGCTGGATGTTTACCCTGGAGGCCTGACAATGACATATCCAACTGCCATTCAATCCTGCTTTTGTTTACATAGCAGCAGAGGCTGGCTCAGTCACTGCAGCCCAACAGCATAGACTCTCCAAGCTGGTTTTTTCCATGTGGAAATTGCCATCATTCCAACATGGAGTAACCATAATGGGAAAAGGTCTGACACACAAAACACAAGAGGATGGCACAGAAGAAACAGCAGCTTACCAGGAACACAAGGCTGTCCTGTCCCGAGGTTGTAGCTGAACAAGGTAAGTACACCTTGACCTCAGAGTAGCTGGTAAGAGGCAGAATGTATTTCTTGCCAAGCTAGAAACTATAATCCCACACAAAACACAGAACTGACATTTTTACACGCAATTTTCTGAAGTGTTTTATACCTTCTTTCAAGATCCAGGCAGCAAGATTTCCTCTCAGAAAACTATCTAGGACATTAACGAGGATATATTCATCTTGAAATGACAACACTGTTTCAAGGGGAAAAACTCCAAGACCCTGTCATGAATCTTTCCTCAGGGAAATACAGCGTGATTCAACCATCAGGCTCTGGCAGAACAGCTCACTCCTCACCCCTAACACAGAACAAGAATGGCAAACAGCAGGAGAAAGGTGTGCTTCCAAGCTGCTGATGTGGGACAAGCAGCCCTGAGAGTCATTGCTGGTGTTCAACCTCATAAAGGAATTCTATCCATGCTTTGACAAGCCTTGAAACGGGGTGGTGCCCTTCAAGCTCTTCTACAACTGCTAGGAAAAATCTTTTAACTGCTATGACATCCCAAAAAATCATCTGACCAACCTGCACCAGGTATATTTTACACATCAACCACAGCAGGCAATTGGTACTCAGACCTCCCTGTGGAGAATTAGGTTACTTCAGTAAGAGGAAGTTCAAACAAAACAAACCTCCTTTTTGCTCCCACAAGGCAAGTCCTGTTGCCCAACAACTCATTTGCATTAAACCCATGTTAACTCTTATCTATAAATAAGCTCTGGATCAGAAGTCTTCCCCAATACTTTGTAGGAGAAGGGTTAAACAGTCTCACTGGCTTGTACGTAAGCATAATATTGTCCTTGGTTCGGCTACAACAGTCATTTTTCTCCTTCTTAGTAGCTGGTGCAGTACTGTGGTTTTGACTTTAGCCTGAGAACAACTCTGATAACACACCAATGTTTTTAGCTGTTGCTAAGTAATGCTTACCCCAATCACAGACTTTTCACTCTCATGCTCTGCCAGTGAGGAGGGACACGGGAAGGTGGGAGGAAGCAGAGACAGGACACCTGACCCAAATTAGCCAAAGGGGTGTTCCATACCACAGCACATCATGCCCAGTATGTAAACTGGGGGAAGTTACCTGGAAGGCCCAGATCTCTGCCCAGGTCGGGCTGGGTAGCAGTCAGCGAGTAGTGAGCAACTGTACTGTGCATCACTTGCTTTTTTTTTCTTTTTTAAACTTTCCCTTTTTAGTTCTTTATTCTCTCCCCTTGTTATTTCCCTTATCATTATTATTGTTGGGGGTAGCAGTAGTAGTTTCATGTTATACCTCAGTTATTGGACTGTTCTTATCTCAACCCATGGGGTTTACATTCTTTTGATTCTCCTTCCCATCTCTCTGGGAGCAGGTGGGGAGACAACAGAGGGGAGTGAGTGAGCAAGCAGCTGCATGGTTCCGAGTTACCAGCTGGGCTTAAACTACAATAAATATACGTACCAAGTGTTCAAGGACAGGCTGGAAGGGACTTGGAGCAACCTGGCCTAGTGGAAGGTGTCCCTGCCTGTGACTGTCCCTGGCTTGGAACTGGATGAGCTGTAAGGACCCTTCCAACCCAAACCACTCTGTGATTCTATGATATATTCAAACTCAATGCTGTTCTAGAAAAGGTAGTTTCTTCTGCTACAGAAAAGCAACAACTGCTTCTGCAGAGAAAACGCTTTATTTCAGGCTTTAAGTGCCTGAACATTTTTATGTGCTGCTACAGAAAACTGCCCCCTCTCAAGCAGAACTGAAGGTACTGAGACTCTCTCACCTGTCAGTTCTGAGCAGCAGTGTAAAAACACCTATTACAGAACAGTTTCCTGCATAAGTAAGGGAGAGTGATTGCTTCCTATTGCTCAGTAAGTCTTAACAAAAAATGGGTCTCAAGACTTCTGCAAGTCTGATGGACATTAAAGTCTGTTGGCAGAGGGAAAAGGGGGAAGAGTGTGGCAAGGAAGAGATGACTTGCTTCGTAGCTCCATGAATACCAGCTTTTTCTGCAAACTTCTGACCTGTCAAGAACCTGTCCTAATGAGAAGGCTACTGCAACATCAAACAAGGTAATTTTAACATCACTCAGCAGGGAACTCACTGCAAGAACAGCACCCATAATATTTATGAGGCTAATCTAGTCAGATTTCAGAGCAAGATAAACACTAGCTAAAAGCCCTGTTTACCTACAATGCCTTTCTTTTTAAGGACTTCTTGTGAGTGTAATGGTTTCTGTTAAGGATTCTCCTATCTGAAGCCACTAATTTCTTCAAATAGACATCACTGGCTGATTTTAGCACCATTACAGTTTTTTTCAGGGAAGGGAAGACTAATTACGGGCTTGTGGCACTGCTCCATGGGCACTGTCACTATATCAGGCTGATGACATGAAAAAACCAACCCATGAGAAATTCATTTAGAGAGGAAGGTAAAAGGGAAACCCAAGAGACAAGCTGTCAGTTTTACATGCAAGTTCCATGTTTAGATGAAGGATCTGGAATATGTTAGCATAAACAAACTACTGACCTACCTAAGCATGCTGCAGCCACACACCCTACATAGTAGGGAATCCTCCACCATAAGTGTTGCAGAACAGGCAACTGCAATTTAGGGTCACAAAGGCAGGGGGGAAGGTGTTGAAAAACAGAGCCTAATTCTGCTCCATTTTGTTTCACTTTCATTTCTCCAGCAGGAAAAGTTCTTAGCTCTAAAAATACCAATTGACACCTGCTAGGTTTTCCATCCATATCCCTTGATATAGGGCAGGGTTAACACACGGCAGGGTATTCACCTAAGAGAGTACTAAAGGCTAAACAATTCCTGGAGGAGAAATCAAGGGAATAAATGGGAACATTTACTCCATCATCAAAAGAAACTTCCAAAGGAAAAGCCCAAAGCAATTGAATCCTATTACTTCAGGTAATATGTAGGAAATAGTTTTCAAATAGGCTGTGTACTTTTAAGAAGATGCAGATACATGAGACTTAGATAGTCTAACTACTTCAAACAAAAAACTATCTATCCACTTGGTAAGTTTTCTTCACCATAAAAACCTGCAATAATCTTCAGGGCAGCATCAATTACACCATTTCAGTGTTAGAATGTACATATTACACAACCTTTTCCAGGGGAAGTTTCATATATCCTGGTGTTCTGTGGCAAAACACTTATCCAAGAACCAGAGTTGTTTTCAAGATCTTCCTAAAATTCATAAAAAGGTTCTCTCAGCTATACTGCCATCTTCTAATTGCCTTAGATGGGCAAAGCAGCCACATGGAAGTACTCATAGTAGTATGAAGTTAACAATTTGCCCTTCCACCTCCTAGTTGCTTCCCAACAGTCTGATCCTGTTCTTTCAAGGTGCACTTGGTTCTGTGAACCATAATAACACAAGCTGCACACAAGCTCCTGTAACATACCCACCTACACCAAAGAGAACTTGGCCTACAAACTCCTTACACAAGACACAGTTATGTTAAATACCTCTAACAGCCACGTTATGACCATATTCACTGCCCATGTTTCGCACATCAGAATTGTTGAAAGCACTGCAACAACCACTGGGAATCTTTCACTTTAAGTTATTTGGACATTCCTGTATGAAGGATTTTCCCATCATAAACTGAAAAAGTTGCTCACCCAGAAACATGCATATTTGCACAAAGCAAAACCAAAAAAGGTTCTGTTCAAATAAACTACTATTATTTACTTTTGTCTCTCTCCAACTGATTAATTTCTCTGAACTAGGGTCACAAAAATGTCTGGTTTAAAGCAGGCCTCTGTGATTATCGGAAGGGCAAAAAGCAAAGAGCAAGTGACACATAACAACACAAGGAAGCTACATAAGCTGCTTTGGGACAATGAGCACTGAGTTATGCCACTTGAAGGAAAAAATTAAGTGTCCTGGCCATCCAGAAACCTACTCAAAGTGTGGGTTAGCAAAGCTCTCCTGCTAATGCTCACATGCTACCAAGTTTTAGCCAATGTCTCTGAAGAATTCAACTACTTTGTCAGCTACCAGAGGAACAGGTTAAATTTTGCTGTTACAGGAATTACACTTTTCGAATCACATATCCCTCCTCCCCAAATTTCTTCTGGAAAAGAGCCTAACATCAAAAGAACAGAAACATTACACAGTTAGGTTCTAGACCAAAAGGAATCACTGTCTCCATCCTTCAGGAAGTAAACAGAGAATACATATGCCTCACTGCCCAAGCCATTCATCTCTTACCATGCAAGCCTCCATGAGAGCAGTATGCATTTCATCTGTCTTGTGTTCCTGGTCTGCACCAGCTTCCAGCAGAAATCTCACCATTTCTAGATGTCCTGCATGGTGAAAATATTTAACAGGCATAAACCACTTTAGAAAGCACATTTTGGCAGTCACAAAAAGGGTCTAACAGATGACATAAAAGTAATAGAAGGCCATGTTTCAATGTAAAACCAAAAACCCATGAACACGCTTGAAAGGCATGTTTATATCTACGCATCCAATGCACACAGAAGCTTAACAGCACAGTTAAACTGCTACATAAACACAACCCAATTCACTGAGTTTCCTAAAGCATGTCTGCACTACACACATTCTTTGAGGTGACATTACAACTCAGCAGTGTGCACTTCAGAAGCTTTACCAGGGTGATTTAATTTGTACAAAGATACTGGCATTTTTTTCATCTACAGAATGCTGTTTTTTTGTTGGGGGTTGGGGTTTCCCCTCTTCTTGTTTGACATTAAAGATTTAGGATTAGCGTTTTTATACACGACATTGTAATGAGGCTTAGAGCTCACACCAACCCTCAAACCATAAAACATACTTGAGCAGATGGACCTTCACACTTGCAAGAATACTCTTGGAAATTTAACTATCTGTAGGCATCTTCTATATCAGAACAGCAAACAGGTCTTTTAAAGTATTTGCTATCAACCATTCCATTAATTCACAGTTCCTGTTCACCAAGTCCCATACGTGTATCAAGTCCAGTCAACTTTGCTACACTGTCATGACCAACACAATATGCAAGCACATAAAACCAAGTCAAAGGAAAAATATTGCTGTTACATAACTCAACATGACCACGGCTAAAGCTTAAAACTAGAACTGTATCTAGCAACACAATGAACAGCAGACAGTGCCCAGTATGAGGCTACACTACCTTTCCACCCTTGCCCCCTTATCTCGGAGAAGTTAGCATCCTTCCTGGTCCCAAGTATAACGTGTCATTCTACTACAGAAAGCAAGCAACATGAGAAAATTAAGAGCTTATTTTTATGCCCTACACACAAGATCTGGAGCAACACAGAAATGCACAAGAGGCAGACAAATTGTATACAGATAAGATGAAAGGCAAAAGCCTGAGCATCGTTCCTTCTGCCCCACATATCACAGTGAACAACTGACTAAGCACAGACTTAAATTTTTTATCTCTGCTTTCCAATCTCACTTCAAGATTCAGAGCTCAAGCACATTTTCTCAGTGAGAGAATATTCTTGGGTCCCACTCCTCTTTTTCAAAACACAGCCTTTGCTCTAACAGTCAGCACCAAAGAAAATTACCATGGCTTACGAGGGCCTTCAGCAACAGCAAACCAAGGAATTTATCAAGGCAGATAAAAGGGACATAAATAAAAATCTTCTATTGCAGTGCCAAAGAAGTACCCCTGATACTAACATCAATTCGTCTGTGACGCCAAGACCCATTCTAATAGCTCTAATAAAACACATCCTAAGTGACTGTAACAGCAACTGCTCAGCAGTGTGAACATATTTAGCCCCTTAAACATCTTCATCACCTTGGCTGGGTGATGCAAAATTGCTGCCTAATACTCTAAGGGAAGCAAGACAGGCCTGCTGCCTCAGCACTGACACCCAAAAGCCAAGATGCTAGATTCTGCATGTTTTCTAAGAGATAAGGCCTTGAAAATTAAATAACTTCTAGATATAAGCAAAGATAACTTCTATAACAAAGCTATAATACATGGTTTACCATGCTTACTATATGATAAAGGGCATCAGTTCCTCATCTCCCAATACATTTAATAGAGAATCTTTGAAAACATCACAGCAACTCAGGCAAGAGGTTTGTAATCTTAATACTTACACTCTTCACACCGATCATCATTTACATATAGCATAAACATGCTATGTGGTATAACAGAATCAGAACTCATAGCCTTTGAATTACTTTCATCCTGGACAGCAAGGCTGCAGAAATACATGTTTGAGAAGACTCTTCATATCCATCACACTCTTCCATACTTGTTACACTTTGGTAACAACTACGGTATTAGGTACTATACCTTTGTAGCAAGCCAGAGTAAGTGCGCTCTCCTTGAATTCATTGGAATGAGTATTTATTCCTGCTCCATTTTCCAGCAGCACTCTGGCCACTTCCACATGGCCAGCACTTCCTGCTTCCATCAGAGGAGTGTGACCATTCTCATTGTGGTCCTCGATACTGGCACCAGATTCCAGCAGTACTTTCACAACATCAACGTAGCCTCCAGCACAGGCATATGTAAGAGCTGTATTGCCTAAAGCCAGAAGAGAAAAAGGGTTGAAAACAGGATTTGATAGCATTTCTACACTGGGAACTTCAACTTCTGCTCCATTCCATCCCTTTTACCTGGCTACCTTATGAAACAAGCTTTTTTTTTTTTTTTCAGGCTACAGGTCAAGAACCATGGGGACAGGAAGGTAAAACAAAAATAGCTCAGTGCTGGCAGACTGAAGCCTGCCATGTGCCTGGTGAATCTATTGAGGCACTTTTCCCACTTCCATCCCAACTAGGCCCAGCCTCTGCCACAAAAAAAACCAAACATCCCTTGTACTGTTAATCAGCAGTAACATACTATGCTGTAAAATGAAAGCTCAAAACAAGGAGCAGAAAGAACTGCTTCTAAACGTCTTAAACATCTCTAAAGGGCTGGTTTAAAAATGTCCACAGTCTTTACATAGAGACGAAAACAACTTCCTTGGAAAAACTACAAAAACATGTTATCTGAACAGAACAAAGACTCTGCCTTTATGGAAGATACCTTGAAAAATGTTAAAGATCAAAGCAGTGTTACTACTCAGAGCTACTTCACGGAAAAGAAAAAAATAATTAAAAAATAAGGTATCTTCTGGTATCTCAACTTTTTCCTCATTCAGGGTCAGTACTTCCTTTGTCAATGACTGTTGACTACACACAGCCTTTAAGGATACACAAACTAAGAAAATATCCCAATTTGGTCACTTCAACACAAATGCCTACCCAACTGCAATGGGGAAGGGGATGCATCTTATGTTGGCTATTTTCCCTTGGTTTCCTAGACCTGACACAAAACAGCTTTCTATGCACTCACAGATTTCCCAGACTGCCTAAGATACCATGTGACAACCAACCTTATGCATGCAAACTAACTGACCTTATCCACCTTCTTATGTCTGCATCCAACTATTATTATATAGTTTCATTTAAAGAAAGAAAGAAGCTAAACAGTGAAACCACAAGAAGGATTCTGTGTTTCCTGGCTGAGAGCCTTTCCTCCCAAATTTCCACACAACGCAATTCTCAGTTCTCCAGTCATTTTCAACAAGCCCTGCCACACTTCCTTTACCTGTTGATGACTGCGCATTCACATCAGCACCATGAGCTAGCAGCAACTTGACAATTTTGACATGTCCACCATTAGCAGCGGCCATGAGAGGTGTGATGTCTCCTTTAATACCACGGTCTTCAACATTAGCATGCATTGCCAGAAGAACCTGCCAACAGAACTGTGGTCAACAACACCAGCAAGTGACAAACCAACACATCAAGATGGCTGAAACACCACATGAAAGCCCCAACCCTTCACCAACAGTTTTGTGTTAGAAACACTTGAAGTAAGCACAGAGAATGCATTAGCAACATTCAGTGTACGTGGATGCCTTCACTTGTCAGTCAGCTGACATTTCCCACTACCTTAACATGGCAGTGGACATGGACCTGCTTGAGTGGGTCCAGAGGAGGCCAGAAACATGCTGCAAGGGCTGGAGCACCTCGGCTATGGAGACAGGCTGAGAGAGCTGGGTTTGTTCAGCCTGAAGAGAAGGCTCTAGGGAGACCTTAGAGCATCTTCCAGTGCTTAAAGGGGTGACAAGAAACCTGGAGAGGGGCTCTGGACAAGGGCCTGTAGGAAGAGGACAAGGGGGAATGGCTTTAAACAGACCAATAGGAGACTGAGATTAGACATAACGGGAACATTCTTCCCTGTGAGGGTGGTGAGGCCTGGCACAGGTTGTCCAAAGAAGCTGTGGCTGCCCCATCCCTGGCACTGTTCAAGGCCAGGTTGGACAGAGCTTAGAGCAACCTCATCTAGTGGAAGGTATCCTTGCCCATGGCAGGGAGCTGGAACTGGATGAGCTTTAAAGGTCCCTTCCAACCCAAACCACTCTGATTCTATGATTAACGCTGCCTTCCAGGTACATAAGACTGGTACACATGAACTCACACTTGGTTTTGTACAGTACACACACACTAAAACCAGTGAAGAAACCAACCTGTGCAAGCTCATAATACCCTGCTGAGCAGGCCAAGCAGAGGAGGCTTTCCCCTTCTTCTGTGTGCTCATTCACACTCCTTCCTTCAATCAGCAACTTCCGCACAGCATTTACATCTCCTTCTGAACAAGCTTCTGCCAAACTGCGGCTAGTAAGACAGAACACATGTCCATGAAAGTGGACTACACTTGAAATGCTTCACCTATGTGCAATTCAAGTTGATATGAGCATGGAATCAAAGAAGGAAACGATCTAAAGTGTCCACAGCTAATTAAAGAGGTGCCGTTGTTACACTTGAGGCTCTCCACATAACTTCTCTGAAAGTTGGGTAATGTGTACACGCAATTCCTCCCGCTATTATTTTCTAACAGAAGTTTACAGGAGAAACACCTGCAGGATGGCCATTTAGGTTACTAAATTCTGCATTACATACAGCTGAAGAAAACATGTTGCAAGAAGACAACTGTGGACCTGATCTACTGTTCCAGTTTGAAAACACAGGTTTTGTCCCATTCACTTTCTGAAGTAAGGTTCAAAGTAGAACTGGAAATACTCATGAGTTGTATCCATATTCTCTTTTACTGCAGGACCAGAGGACAAGGAAACTGCCTTTCCATCTTAACAGGCCTTAACTTTGGTGCAGCACTGTAAATGTTAATTCAATTAAGACACATAACCTCTGTGACTTTTCTCCTGTATCAAAATTAACCAGTTCCCAGGTCCTGTGCTGAAACAAACACCAGAATTCTTTTGCCTGATACCACCTGATGTTTCATTTGTGGCTGTAACTCAGCCAAGCAGAAAAGTATAAAATTCTTTCAGTTTGGTAAGCCCCAAGTCAGAGTACTTGTGCTTCTCATGTCCCAAGTTCTTCACTTCTATCATTCCTATTCTTTTTCAGTCAAAAAAGGAACTACTGGAAGCATACCTTCAATCCCATCAATTCTGTCTTCTGTCTACGTTGCCTTCATTCCAAAACAGCTATTGCCTTGTACAAGTAAAAATTCAACTCTGACATATTTCCCTATTGTGCTAGAAATAACTGGATCAATAATAATAAATCCATGACTACTGGCCTCACCCAACCACTGCCCGTTCATTCCTCCTCCATTTAGGAAGTCCCACAAACACAGAACTAAGGAAATGGAAAAATAAGGTAGTTGACAAACTTTTGCAAATCATCTAACTCAACATGCATATGAGCAATTCTTCAGATACTCAAGACGTAAAAGCTGGTATTTGTGTAGCAAGGACTTATACGCGTATGTTGCACTCAGGACTCTTATTTAACTTGTGCCACAAGACACAATCTTAATATATAGAGAATTATTTCTCAAATACATCTGTTCACTGCATTTCACACATCTATTCTTATTTCTCATATCTTCTGTCTTGGTAACAACTGTGGCCACAGCCACCATTCCTTAAAAAAAAAAAAAAAAAAAAAAAAAAGAAACGAGGAAGCTGAGGGCAGGGAAAGAGACACACAGAATAGTAGCAGGCATAACCCCAAACTACTCTGGTCTTTGTATGTCCTGATCAACACACCAAGAAATGCTTCCTTGACATTACTCAGTACACAAGAAACAAACTGCCAACTAGCACAGCAGCCCTCAGTTGTTCCTGCTAACACTCTGCTTCTGTTGTATTGAAGCTTAATGACAGTCTAGAAGGAAACCTTCATTTTCTTTCCCTCATAAAGATCCCAATAAAGCAAAACCCCCCACAAACTAAGCCAGGAAGTCCAGTCAAAAAGCTGGGATTTTCTGGCCAAAACTCTGTCCAAGATCCTACACAACAGAACAAAGCTGCTGACCACCATGAAGCTCCAGGCCATCAAAAGTGTTTTCCTTAATTAAAAAGGCACTCAAGTTCTCTAAAACAACAGATGAGGGGGGTTTGGTCCCAAAGGTTTTAATATCATGCTATTGCCGAATGACCCAGTGAGGGATTTTCGGGTACAGTTTTAAGGCCCATATTGCGTAACAGCTTAGAAATTCTGTTTCTGTAGTTGGTCACATGAAAGTTACTTGGCACATGATTTCAGAATCCTATGTGTATTAATTGCACCCCTCCTCACTGCAAGACCTGATAGTCCAGGAAAATTTAACCGAAGAACCACAAGTGATAACCTGACACAAATTCCACTTCAGTAAGAGTTTCACCATCCCAGAATCAGAAGTGATAGAAGAAAAACTGCTTCTAAAAGTAGCAAAGTACTGAAAACAACTCCCAGCGTGGAAGGTGACTTACTTGTCCGTCTGCCCTGCATTTGCTGTGCTTTCTGCTCTCATCCGGGTAAGTGCAGCAGCAGCTTCATCCAACGCGCAACTGACCGAAGAAGTCAGTCTGCGAAGCACCTCAGGATCTGCAAATGCTTTACCATCAGCTGTGGACAGCTTACCTATTCCTTTCATTCCAAGTTACAACACATCAGGAGGCATGTCAGAAAAGGAGAGAACAGAGAAGTTGAAATTGAGCCTATGAGATCTGCTGGCAGAAGCATTCTAAGCATCATGAACTACAGCTTCCAACCCGAACAGATAAACTGTTTACAATGCGACTTTAAAAGCTGCACTCTGTGATGAGCATGACTGAAACCCTCCAGTCCACAGATACAACTCTTGACAAGTACTTTATGTAAGCAAACAGTAATTGTAAATGTAAGCATCCAGTAATTAATACGAAACAAGGTCTCACTGAGCAATTTAGGTTTTTATATAGGGCTGCAAGCCCCAGTCAGGCATCAATTTTCACTCAGGGTTTCAGAAATATAGCATTGGAGGAATCCCAGCAGAAGCAGGAAACCCTAATTTTCCAAAATCTGAAACGCTGTAATGAACTTCTTCCTCTTCAAAGACTTGCACAACCTTGACAAGTTCACACCTTCTTACAGTCTCCATTTGCATCATGCTCATACAGACCCAACTCATGCAAGCAGTTCCAGTAGGGTCTCATGTGTACAGGCTTTGGGGTTAAACCTGCATGGGACACGAGTATTTACCTGCAGCTTCAAGTAAAGCTTCTAATCTTGCCTGGGTTTCTGGATCTACTGTTCTCAGGTCAGCACCATCGGCAGTACTTGACAAAAGGAGTTTAGAAGCTGTTTCCAACATGGGGTTTTCGAGATCATCCTGATCTAAGATAAACGATTCCACCTGAAAAATAATAGATCTGGTTTAAGAATGGTATGCTTGAACAAAATATACTTAAAACATAAAAACCACAGGGTTGTATTTGCCACTTAAGCATTTGCTTTTCAAATACTTTGTTAGCCAAACTATCCTCAGTTGACTCCAAAGGGTATTTCAAAGGAAGCAACGAGATTTTCCAAAATCACATGCCAAGAACGTGTCTTTTGTCATCTATTTGCTCTGACTAGAAGCCGCTAGAGATAGCCTTCACATCTCCACACTGCACTTTACAGTTTTCAAGTCCAACTTAACACAACAAGGGAAAAGTGAAAGAACTAGGTCTCACTCCAGAAGGTCTAAAGGTGGTAGCTGCCATGAGTTTCATGCAAGCTATTGGTTTGGTGGGGTTCTTTCCCTCCTCAAAGCATGAGATACATACAACAGGGATAGAACTAATCTATTTCATACAACCCAGTCACCTCTGGAAGAAGTAACCTACCCTCAAATGGCATTAAGCCCTACTAGCACACAAAACCCAGAAAAACAAAGTCATCATTATTTTCGTGTCAACTGTTCTGACTTGCAGACAAATTCTCTCAGCTATCTCACTCTTTCAAGTCTGATGTCTCCCAGTCCAGTATTTAAAAAACACAAGAGGACCAGCAACACGTTCCAGATCTAATCAACTCAAATGCAACACACAACGTCTTCACAGAATATTCCCAATAAAACATTTAAAATATTACCTATAGAATATGGAACCCATTATACCCAACTTTTTCAGAAAACAGATGCTGAATGGTCTAAGTCTTCTCAGGATCCTGCTTTTCTGTACTCTCCATTTGTTTTGGTTGGGAAACAAAGAGATTAAGTAAGTGATCAATGTATTAGAGAGAAAAAAGCCCCTAGCACCTATCTGTGTTTTACTGTGTGTAAAAGGAGGACTGAGTCAAGTAGTTTAAAGTAGACACTCCTCTCAGAGTACCATGAACACACCCCTAAGCCTTTGTATTAGCCATCAAGCCATTTATTAGATTATAAAGACGAAGTCTAAATATCCCCCTACAAAGCTCAACAGCCTCAAAAATCAAATAAATAAAGGTAAAAGCCAATCCCAACCTAAACCAAAAATCAATCTAAAGGCAAGGCTGCCAGATAAACCAAATCCATGTGCTCAGCCACCCCTATGACATAACCATTCAATCATCTTTGGATAAATGCAGCTACTGTCCATAGTACAGCAGTAATCTACTTCCATGTGGAACACAGTTCATCAAGATAGAAATACCATTTCTTTTCTTTTCTTCATGTGTGCCTCTGAAGTTTAAAAGCCATCTCATGAGCATCATGACTTCAGATTTCTGCCAATAAAGGCCCTAATCTAAGCAGGCTGATACACCAGAAGAGTGACTAATCCATCCCGGGACTGTTATCTTTCCATCTGTTTTCCAGTCAGAAGTTAAGAGCTCACCAACAACTTCTCCTGCTGTATGCCTCCAGCTCAAAGCTTACTAGGATATAGCACTAGTGCATAGCCTGAACTTGGTTCTTTAGGAAAGCAGGCTGAGAACTCCTTCCAAAATTACTTCAATTTATCACTTCAATGATACCATTAAGAAACAGCATCCCATCAGACGGCTGTTAGCAATACAAAAGTACACCCCTCAAAGGTATCTCTGAAGCCTCCTTCCACTCCTCTGCAGCCTCTTTGCCCTCCTTCTTCACACCCAGGAACACAGCAAGTTGAAGAGGAGTTCTGATTTGGGATGGAAGTAGTTCTGACTTCAACAACAGGACAGTCATAGAATCATGGAATGGTCTAGGCTGGAAGAGACCTTAAAGCTCATCCAGTTCCTACCCCCTGCCATGGGCAGGGCCACCCTCCCCTAGACCAGGCTGCTCAAAGTGCCATCTAACCTGGCCTTCAACACTGCCAGGGACAGGGCAGTCCTGCAGTACTGCATATTGCTCCTTCAGCACTCCTTTTTCCAAGAGATACTCGCACTGGCGGCAGCTTCCCAGTCTGGTACACTAGTAAAAGGCAACTCCACTTCCCAGGTAGAGGAACTCTGCTCCATTCATCCGTTTTAGGTTGGGTTTGGCTTATCTGAGGACTTGCCATTTGTCTTCTTCGAGACGACTAAGCCTGCTGCAGCAAGCAGCAGGCAAAAGAAACTAATCAGGAGCCAAGCGACAGATTTCACCACTGGGAAGGCAAACTACTGAACAGTCGGAAGGATTCTTGGCTCCCCCAACCCATGCAAAATCTCTACTGCTCAAAGTGAAAAAAACTCCTCTGAGTGAGATATTTAACAGCTGGTCGTGGTTCTTCCTAGCACTATGAAATATTTGCTAAGGAAAAAGTCAAAACAGGAAAACGTCTCTCCCCACTCACATCCTCTCCTCTCAAATTTGGTCTTTTATGCAGTTTAAGTTTCATATGGGAAAAGTCTTCCGATTTGCCTTCCAGCTAAGAATATGAGCATCGTATGATTTAAAAAAACAACTAACATCAGGAGAATGGGGAGAAAAAACAATCCACCTACAAGCATCACAGCACCAATGCAACCACAAGTTATAGAATCGGAGTGGTTTGGACTGGAAGGGACTTTAAAGCTCATCCAGTTCCAAGCCGCTGCAACAGGCAGGGACACCTTCCACTAGATCAGGTTGCTCCAAGCCCTTGTCCAACCTGGCCTTGAGCACTGCCAGGGATGGGGCAGCCACAGCTTCTCTGGGCAACCTGTGTCAGGCCTCACCACCCTTCACAGGGAAGATACCTAGAGAAAGCTTCTCTTGCAACCAAGTTTTGAAACTCTTTATGTGCAGTCATTCAGAGCAACAACTCAAGAAATTAACTTACTCAGTAACAGATTTTGACTATTTTATGACATTAAATATAGCTGGTTCTCATCTTCTAAGGGAGAAGAGACATCTTCAACATGCTGCTTGTAGAATTGTTCATCAAGCCTCCAGTTACACTCTTCTGTAGTTTCACAACTGCCTTTTAGCTGAAGAACTTCATTTGGTTCAACACAACACAGAACACCACACAGCGTGATAGCAACAGACAGTACCTAACAGTGCTGAATGAAACTGTATTTTGGTAGAAGCTAATTCTCAATCTCCCCTTCTCAGAAAATCTTTCCTGCTCTACAGAAGTTACAAACTGAAAACAAAGCATTTCATTTACCAGGCTAAGTAAATAGACACTTCCTTTCATGGTCTTCAGATGTATTTTATTTCCTTTAACTAAAACTCCATGTAGAATAGCCCACAAACGCTCCACCTTACATATCAGAGTATTTAATCTGCCTTCTCAGTCAGTATTTCTCCAATCAAACAATACTCTGACATAACTCAATTGTTCAGGCAGGCCCAAACAGAAAGCCTTTTACAAGATTTCTCCTCCTCTCTCATCCTGCAATAAAATCTCATGTTCTGTACTTGCTCGAGTTTACTTTGGTCGTAATCACCTCTAGTGTACTTTATGCTTCTACAATGAAAAAAGATGCTGGGAGCATAGAATGACCAAGTTCTGAGTGCTCTCAAACAGAACAGCCCACAGTTTTGATGCACTGAACACAACTGTAAAGAGGTATTAAAAAACAGCTTCGAAAAGCATGGTGTTAGCAGGTATAGAAAGACAAACCTCAAGGAAATGTGCTGAGGTACTTGTAGCATGACATGTTCAGAGTCCTGTTTTTCTAGGCAAAAAAAGGCATTAGTTTTCCAAGTAGTCTAGGGGAGGGGCTGTATCTTTTCTTTCCTAAAGAGCAGTACTTCCACATTTTTGACAGGTGTTTTACCATCTGGTCCATGGATACACATACATCTCAAAACAGGTACAAGCTGAACCACCAGGACTCATGTCTATATACACCTTGAAGAAAGCCCTGAATGATGTCAGTAATTTTATGTTTTGACCATCAAATACCAGATACTGAGCATACATTTTAATAAATGCCAGGTTAGAGCAGAAAACAAAGCACAACTGAGTTACTTTGCTCTAACTGGCATAGCTTGCCACCATGTGATGCTAGATCTACTTTGGAGACGTAACTCAGTTCTTGACACTAACTCAAACTTCATTCATCTCTTCGCATCAAGCCATACACATCTAAAACTGTCATCAAATAGATACTGCTGCAGACACACTGCTGTAAGCAGCATCACAGAACAGTCTGGGTCAGAAGAGACGACTTCCAAGCCCCTGACACAGGTAGGGTCACCCGCCACTAGACCAGGTTGCTCTAAGACCCGTCCAATCTGGCCTTGAACACTGTCAGGGATGGAGCAGCCACAACTTCTCTGGGAAACATGGTCCAATGTCCCAGCATCCTCATAGTAAGCATCCCCCATACTCCTATAGCAGTGTCTTCCAAGCCTATACGCATGCCTCCACATGGTCTCCCACAGATGTACACCAAGGTGAAACAATAAATTCCCACAGATTTCCTCAAAACAAATGAAAAAACCCTTCCACCACACAAAAAGCCCTATGCATTTGGGTACTTGATACCAAACAACTCCTCTAGAGCCACACTATCAACTAAGGTATCAACCCAGACAAGTCTCTTCACTACCTAAATGGGTACCCAACACCTAAAAAACTTTGTAGTAAGTTTTCTGCTCAGGTGAGCAGAAAAGCCTGACCCAGAGTTACACTACCTTCCCCTTGCACTCCAGCAACGCATGTCCAAGATGACCTCAGCTTTCACTACACATCGGTTTTAGCTTTCACACCATGAGTGGCAGAGCACTAATCCTTTCTGTCCCCATCCATCATCTCACCAAGACAACAGGTAGGTTTTACAGCCAATGTAATTTATTTAGTTAGAGCTGGACCTTCAGAACTTCCACCTCTGGAACAGAATGTGCAGATAGGACAGGCACGTAGCGCACAAGCTGGCACACAGACCAAACTTTTCCAGAAGAACCCAGACAATCATATGAACTCCCCATCACCCTGGGATCTGGACCCCTCTCAGGGTTTTATTCTGCCCACCCTTGTATGAAAAATGGTCCCCAAGTATTTTTTGGCTGCTGCTGAGTCCACTAAGCACCTGCTGAACACTTCCTACAGCAGCGGGAATGACTGTGAAATTGTTCCAATTTATTACAAAACACTGCACCACCAAAAAAAAAAAAAAAAAAAAAAGGAAACACAAAAACCACACCCCAAAAAAAGCCAAACCAAAAAACAAAACAAAAAAAAAATCAAAACCAAAGAAAACCTACCTCCCTCTTTCATACAACTTGAACTTGTTAAAAATAACATTTGCCACTGCTTACTTCATGAATATACCCTATAAGTCTGAAACTAGCCGCTTTTATACTGCATCTTGCAACTGCAAGGTACTAGAGTAAATAAATCAACATTCTCAGTGCGAGAGCAAAGCCCAACCCTGACTTATAACAACTTGAGTTGTCTTTGCACAACACTGCTCCATATTTTTCATGTCTTATATCTAAACACTCCACATACATCAAGGGATTGGTGAGGTAAGAAGGATCAAAATAAAGGGATGATATATTTGGAACATGGCAAATCAGGCCGAGTATCCCAAGGACCGAGTTTTCACTTCAGCATCCAACAGGCAACCCCAAAACTCTGTAAATTGAGATGCATTAATTCCATCATGTCTTTAACAATGGGTTATTGAAGTTTTTATAGACAGTTTTCTATCCTAAGTGTCAAGAAATCATTTGGAATCTTAGGAGACTCATTCTTCCAAAGGCACCTGATAATGTCCATGCCGTGTATATGTACTGCATTTCTGTTCATCTCAGTCACAGGTCAGCTTAATGTAAGGAACAGTCAGAAATTTTTTCAGCCCCTCACATGTCCCACACTAAATCAAGAACTTCATGCCTGCTCTCTCTTACCTTGGTACCTTTTAGCCCTCAGAATATCAACTCTTACACTCTCAAAATGCATTAATCTGTCTCAGTTGAAAGACATCTTATTGGAAAAAAATACTCTGACCTAAAACACCAAGACAAAGCAATCAACTCACACACACCTCGAAATAAAGCACTGGGAATAGATTTGGTCTTTAGCAAACTAAATTTATTAAGGCAAAGTACATGGTTCTGCCTTTTCACCTAAGGCCACAGGTCTTCAGGCGACATTACCACTTAGTTAACACAGGTTTCAAGCCATCTTAAGATGTAGATCTTTACAGGATTAATAATGTTATCATATTAAAAATTCCATTCCAAACTTGACTGAAGACAAGCTTCTGGCATTGCTTCCCATTCACGAGGACAAAACAGAACATCACGACCGCCTAATTTAGATGACAAAGCTCTAAAGTGCAAGTGATAGCTTACTGGATATTTATACAGGACACCATTTTCTTTAAAGATGAGCTTCCTGGCTGCTGAATGCTGAAGCCCAGTGAAGCAGCCTATTCTGCATTTCCATCTCAGCTTCTCAGCTTTTATGTTATTTCTTAGAATCTATTTTCTAACAGGAACAAGCTGCATGATCCTCCCTTACCCTACCCAGCTAATACAGCAGCACTGTTGTCGCAAACACAAAGTCTTACAGCAGCATTTCCCTCCCATATAGCAAGGATTCCTTTCCATTCTCTGGGATACATAATCCCATTTGTTGTCTTCTGAACATGCAGTGACCCTCCTCAAACCTAAATGCCTTGTTCAGCAAAAATCTAAAGTCCAGCAGCTGGAACTTTTCAACGGTGTCTTCTTTCATTTTATTCATCAACTAGACGCTCCATTTACTCTTGCTGCTGCTAAAAAATACAAAGGGGGAGGGAAGAAGGGAAGGAGGACAGTCCATACTGCTGAAACGGCATTAACACCATCCTCATGACTGGCACCACGAGAGTTTTTGCTGCAGGGACACCTGCATTATTACTGCAGTGTGTTTATGATGACGAGACAGGTGCTGATTTATTCACATGAAAATTCCCTCCTCTCCTCTGTAGTCTGTATCCCCGGCATTACAACCAACAATTAAGAGAGGCAGGCAGACAGACTGAAACCTATAGCTCCAAGGAGCTTGTGAAACTACAAGGAACAACACCTTCAGTTTAACATTCTTTTCCCATTTCAAATCTTAATTCCAAACACTCAACATACTTCCACATGAAATGAATTCATGCATTAACTGGTATTCTGCTGCAATTGTTCAAGCAAGACAGTTTTCATGCCAGTGTAAAAACAACACCTCGACTCACATCTTAGAGTTCCCTGTCACATTTTCACATTTATGTGGGGAAAAAGCAACATACAAGTTTTAGTCTCTGACATGAATAACAGGATATTAAAATCACAAAAAAATCCCCAAAATCAACAAACACACAACACTCTAGAGCTGTCTGCCATCATGTTTTTGAAAGCTCAGCTTCAGACAATACTTCTAGATCCAACAAGAAAAAAGCTGCCCCATTTCTAATCCAGCTCACCTTCTTTCCCCCCAAGACCCACAGAAAAACGGATCTTGAACTTCTGATAGAAACCATGTTTTTTGGAGTGGGCTTAGGAAGAACTGACAAAAAAAAAAGAAAACCAAGCTTTGAGAGTATGGAATAACTCACATGGACTGTGTCACTGCCTCTGCAGCAACCCTGAGATGTGGTAGTCTGCACAAACCACTGACTAATAGGTAACACCTATAAAGAGACTGTTCCCATACCTTTCCAAACCAAAATGGAAACTGCTCTCTGCCAAACAACCCTGACAGCTGAAGGATGCTAAACAACCAACCTGATCCTACACAGGCAATTTCTGCTGCCCTTAACAAGTAACCTGTCATGTCTCTTTCCAAACACTGACAGTCTGAGACACACAAGAAAGGGAACACAGAACCACCATGAAGAAAAGAGATGATGCAACTGAGAAACACCCTCTCCCCTCATCAATGAAGTCCCCCAATGCCACACTTAAACTGCAGCCCACTACGACTCTCTCAGTATCTGAGGTAAGCATCACTTAAGCTACTTAGCAAGTTACTTATAAGGTCACCCAAGCCAGAGCCTACTCCTTACAGCTGTAAAAATGTTAGAGGGGTTATGCTGTCTCTGACCACCTAGCCAATTTTTCACCCTGCCTCTATCACAGGCTCTTCAAGACAAACCTTCTGAGCGAGGCTGATGGCATTTTAGAGTCCTCCCACCTCTCTACCTGCTTAAGGACTGCTCAAGGATTCTAAACCTCTATGGAGAAACTTGTACTTCCCCAAGAATCTAAGACTCAGGACTGACCCCTAATCACAACATGGCCAGCTTCCACGGATACAGTAGTAAGGCCTAAGGAACACTGAGAACACAAGGAACACAGAACACCACAGCTGTATTAAAGTCTTTCCAGTTTTGTCATTCAAAATGGCAAAACTGGGCAGTACATGAAGCACAACTGCTCTTAAAACATTTTGGACATGAAGAGCACCCTGAGACACAGTACACTTGCACCTCCAAACAACATGTGCACTACTGAGAAAGGACTAAGCAGTCCTGCTGTGCACTGTTACATCCTATTCCTCACTGCCCTACTTTCAGGGGACTAATCATTCTCTTAAGCCTTGCTTAAGGGAGGCGAGCTCACAAGAAAGGAAATACTTCTCTAACAGTTGCTCACATTCCTTTTCCACTGGACTCGCCTTTTGCCTTGACTATATACTCCAAGGATAGATTCAAGAGATGCATTCTCAAGACAAGCATTTCTGAGCCTCCCAAAAAGTGCCTGGCTACACTAACAGATCCATGTCAACTGATTTAAAATCTTGAAGCATCCTCCTTTTAAATGACACCTAAGGAAAAAGTGAAAAAATGAAACCCTGAGCTGTTACAACCACAAACAGATCGTTTTGATTCCACTATCTCTACAAGAGCCAAGCTTGAAATCCCAACCACCATTCATTATCTTTATCAGTGGTTAACTTCAGGGGGCATGTCTGCATGCTTGTTGCCTGCAGAGTCTTCAAGAAGTATCCTGAGCTTTCTGTTCACAGCTCAATAAGCAGCCATTTCTCTGTCACGCTCAGGCTTCGTTGTAACAGATCAAGACCCTTAACTAATCCTTTGAGAAGGGAGTTTAGAGCAGCTTAGCACAAGTAAAGGCACAACTTTCAACATTCAGCCTAGTCAACTTGGCTTCATTCCTCCCTGCATCTGCAAGTGACTACAGCAGTGGTAAATCAGTTAAAGTCCCACCAGGAGTTTACTCCTGCTCCTTAACAGTTCTCAAATGACATAATTCCATGTGTTTCCCAACTCTGATCTTAAAACCAAACTCAACCCCAGAAAGAGGGACCCTCGGAAGCTCATTTACACCACAAAACATCCAAACAGAAGACGGACCACTCTACTGCTGTGGCCCCAATATACACATAGAGGGAGATCTTGCATTCCCTCAAACTTCCAACATGCAGACAAGCTATTAAGTCAACAGTACTTTGCTTCAACAATAACAGAAGACAATCAATCCATGTTTATACATGTATTTTCATCCCACAACACAGATATTGAGATATGCTGAGGGTTGGAAGTAGATTTTTAAGTTTCCTCCCAAACCATTCTGTTATTCTATGCTATAGATTGATCAGATCACAGAACAAAAGAATTAAAAGGAACAGAAATAAAGGTTTACACAGGCTGTATTATGTCACAAGTTACTGTCACCCTCAGATCTCCTGATGCCTAAAATGCACTGCTTTATTGATTCCAACACAGTGTTTGTCAGCTTTAGGAAACTCCAGAGCAATGATGAATACTACACATTCTTCTTGTGGGAAAAGGAACTCACAACACTACAAAACAACTGCTGCACAAACAATTCCAATTTTACTTCTCTAGTGACACCTTGGACTCCTCATGTCTAAAAATCACCAGGAGGGTTGTCCTCAATCTCAATCAAGAACTGCTGGCAAGGGGAGTGTGTGCATGTCACTCAACTGCAGCATCTGAAAGGTTTAAAAAACCTTGTACAATATCAGACTGGCATCAACTAAGAAGCAAAGACACAGCTGGTCGTTTCCCACTCCTTTTTTTTTGTGATCAAGATCAAGAACATGTACCAGGCATCTACATCAACTGCTTTATGGAGAAATCCCAGTAAAATTGTAGAATTTTAACAGAGTCCTGCCTGAAACCAGGCTCCCTTCTAGGAGGTGAATCAGAGGCAATAAAACAAGACTGCCTGGCCAGAAAAGGCACAAAATGGCTTTTACTAGGGGTTTACAGGAGCAATTGGATTTTTCAGATACACTTTTCAACAACCTCCACTACTGGCACTGTGTTGCAGTTAACTCCAGTTATTTACTGTCAAATGTTGCTTTAAGTGCTTGGGGCTTACCTGAACAGAGACCACAAACTGCACATGTGCATTCCATCAGTTTTTGGAAGGCTTACGAGAAGCTTGCAGCAGTTACACTGGTATCACTGTATATAATCAGAGACTTTTAGGTAAATCCCTTGCACAGTAATGAAGGTATACACCAAAAACTACATCTGAGTGGAACATGCAGAGGGTTAAAGGCTAAAGCATTCCATTACCTCTTTTTAATAGAAGATGATGTGGAAGTTAGCATAACA
>JANHGB010036274.1:0-54597 GCA_026283785.1 Coracopsis vasa | reverse complement strand
GAGAGCTGGGAGACTGCAGCAAACCAGCATGTTTGCACACCAACAGAAAGCAGGAAGCAGCCAGATAGCATTTCTCATTTACCTGCATGACAGGGCATGATCCTGACTACAGCTTTTGAGGTTTATAGAAGAAAGGTCCTCAGATCTCATTGAAATTCAATTAGAGCTGGCTGTCTAATTTCCTCCTCTGCAAATCTCAATTTATATGAAGCTCACAACTAGAGAGGGCCAAAAGCAACATCCCTCAGGTAACTGTGCTGTGTTCAGCATGCTGTGCTCTGTGCCCAGAAGTTCACTTTAAGAGCAATTGTGGTTTAAGCTGACAGTACCAACAGGGATGTGACAACAGGCTTTATTATTATTTAAGGCTGTGATTTTAATAGTAATTTCCATAAAACAAAATTTTGCAAGTGAGAAAATGATGTTTTACACAGGAAAAGGAATGCCACTGAATGAAAATGGTTACTTCCTGTTAGCACTCTGGGCAGTGAAAGGACGTCTTGGAAGCTTCAAAGTTCTCTGTTATTGTATAAGAATTTGCATAAATCTCTCATCTCAGAAATGAAAATATCAAATGCCTTGAGCCACAAAATACTCTGTGTGTTTCTGATTTCACTGTGACAAGCGTTGGAAATCTCGAGGAGACGAGAAGTGTCTGGGGATTCTACTCTGATTTCCCTTAGAAGTTGGCAGAGCATAGGCATAAAATGGCTTCAGATGAAACAAACCCTGGTGAATGAGGTATCTTCAAACCATAGTCCTATGATGTGGATGAGAATTTCACCAATATTCAGAAGCAAATTTTGTAACTTGTCTTTTTCTATGGATTAGCTCATGGACTCCTTGACCTTCACTCTCCCACTTCAGGGACTGATTACTCCCATTCTCTTTGCCCTGCAGTTGGCTCTTCTGTTGAGTTACGCTGATTTGTCCTTTTTCAGTCCACTAAATGGCCTTCAGCTTCTTGTGAAGGTCAGGAATATGAAGAGGATTGCAATAAGATCGCATTGTTCCAAAATATGCTTTTTTATTAGCATTAAATCCTGGAGCAGCTGCTAAGAGGAAAGGATCATAAACATTATTGAGCACTTTTAATTACAGTCAATGACAGTTCCAGGTTGTATTATTATGGCCTTCTCTATATTCAGCATGAGTCTTTCTGGAGTAAAACTATAATATTAAGTCCTATCGATATAGTCTTACCTGAAATCATATACCTATGGAAGCCAAATCCTATTTGCTTTCAAACCTGGGTAGACCTATCAACATCAATAGAAATATCAAGTAAGTTAAGTGAAAGGAATGTGACACTTGCTTTTTTTGGCATGAAGTGAACAATGCAAATGACTGTAATTTACAGTTTGTAAATATTCATGAGGAAAAGCTTATATTCTGTGACATACTAAAACTGGGTTGTTTTGTTGAATTTTTGCACCACACTGGGAAATTCAGGTAAAGTGAGAATAAAAAAGTAAAAATAAACCCAACAAAAATGGTTTTATCTGTGACTTGTCTCAGCATGGCATCTGTTCACATTCATTGGGTCAGAGCTTGGGATTTAAACACTAACTTGATTTGTGTTTAAACTGCTGAAGTGACAAGCCTGGACTCCAGTTCTACTGACCCAGTTCTCTCATTGGAAAATCTCCCTCCTCCGCAGAGTGAGTGATGAGTCTGTGGCAGGGCAAGCCTGTGCTCTGTTCCTTACATGATCAGAATTAGCTAGTCTTTTTTGTATATTTTCATTTTTAAGCCACTTATGAAGCTTTTCCTTTTTCTGCTTCTCTGCCGTGTGCATTTAACTTTAGACTGACTTATTTCTCAGCATCACCAGCTGCTTCACACACTAATTTCTCATCCACAAAACCAAAACAAAACTTGGTGAAGTTTCAAATGAAATGTAAGCAGACAACTGAAAATTAGCAGCTATGTGCCTAGCCTGGGCTATGAGATGGGCAAGGAGAATTGACTCCTAAGTCATTGCTAAGAAGTACTGGTCCAATAGTCTCTTGGTTGCTGTGCTCCCTGATTGCTGTGTGAAGTGAGTACTGACCCTTTGGGCACAGCAATTACCCAGCCAATGCCCCCTAATATGCTGCAGTAGTCACATGTCTGTATGGGATATTTGCACTCCATTGCAGGGGTTTTGCTACATGGTTGCATTTTGTCTTTTAAACAACCTCAGATGCAGATACAACGGCCTGGACACAAATGACTGGGTCACCTACTTCCATGTCTCACATGGAGTGGGATCCCATCACACCTGCACTGTCAGAAGTACCAATGTGCAAATTCTGGTCCCTGCCTTGTCTTCCTCCGATCAATACTATATTACATTCTAATGACCTTTTCAAAATGGAAAGTGTGATAGTTTTGCTGAAGGATACTCATTGAGAAATAGCAGCAGTGTTGGTGGCTTTGACCGTGTTGAATAAAATTGTTTCCTTGTAGTGAGAAGGTACCTTCCCGCTTTCAAAGAGAAAAGGGGCTTAACAATGTTGAATAACATGCAAATTTATCTGTTTAAACGAGTATTTTAGAAAAGATCTGTTTGCAATTTATCAGAGCTTTTCCGTTATCTTGATGAAAAACATTTTCAAGGGCAGCTATAGGGAATAAAAAGTATTTTTTAGCAAAAAAAAAAAATAAAAAGGAAAAGCCAAGTAATTAGGAAGAAAAGCTCTTACCTAATCATGCCCACCTCTGCAGAGCGTGGGCACTGCTTCTTACAAGTGATCTGCTTCTGACAAACCCCTGCTGCCAAAACTGTCTGCAAGCTTTTAGTTCTTTTATTCCCAGGTGCTGGATTTCCTCAGGTGTCCTCAACCCGCTTCCCAGCCCCCCAGTTATTCTGCAGTCCTGCAAATCACATGAGCCTCATCGCATCCCTGCTTCCCACTGCTCTGGCATTAGCACTGAATCAGTGAGGGGGGAGAACTGTAGTTTTATAATCTCATTATGGAATTCAGTGGGAACCCAGGGTGAGCTTCCCTCATATAAATCATCGGTAATGTGACCACTGGCTTGGTGCAGTCAGGATTTAAATTCATATTCTCAGTGTTTGTAGGGTGGTTAGTTAAAATGCCTTGCTCTTTGTGTGGCTTTCAGCAGTAACTTGTATAGAGCACTGGAGGCAGGGACAGCCTTAGGAGCTGGTGATGTAGCTGACAAACATAACAAGGTGATCTACAAATGAGGAACATTTTTCATTTCTCTGCAATCATTACATCTTGATGAAATCAGCAAGAGGTTTGACTAACAAGGGGGAAGGACTGCGAGAAAATTTTTCTTGGATACACTAAGAAATCCTTCTTGGATAGGCTGGCTTTGGCATTATCTGTTCGTTTCATTCATTTTTTACATTTTATGGGGCTGACCATATCTACCTTGTAAAGTGCAGGTCCAAGTCTGTTAAAGTCGAACTTCATTCACTCTGTTTGTTTGCTTATGCAAAAGCATAAAGTTAGGAGAGGCCTGGGCTTGCTGAAAGTGGAGAGAAAAAAAACCATCCTGTGCTACAGCTTAAGCCACAGCTGCCAGCTACAGGGTATGGGCAAACTGGCCCATGAGTAAAGCACTGCCTCATGAAGGAGGCATTTTTTTAATGCCAGGTTCACATCCTCTGGGCTAAGTGAAAGGGGACCTTGCTTTTCCCCTTCTCATCACTTGGTCCTGATCTTCCTTTGCCAGATAGGGGGAAGTCAGAGAGTATTACACCGAGCTGGGAGACTGTCTTCAGAGCCATGATGAGATTTGGCAGATGGTTCTCCTGTTTCAAATTGTAGGATTCTTACTATGTTAACTGTAAACGTTACCTGCTGTCTTCCATGACCTCACAGATCATGGTTACAAATCTAAAGATACTCTTGTAGTTCTTGTCTCCATTGGCAAAATCTAACTGTGGAATTTCTTGGGGGAAGTGGCACTGGGAAGGTGGACCAGGAGAGAAACTGGATCTTCATGCTAGTCCTAAGCTAAAACCTGCTGAGGTACATAAAAGCTCTCTATGGAGTTAAATGTGTTCAATCAGGAAATGTAAGTACATTTGTCCACTCAGAAGCACAAAAAGAGTGAACAATCTGCTTGTGTCAGCTTTGCTCTTCCTGAAGATACACACATGGTTTTTGCAATTGTTCCTCCCTCCTCCACCCCCTCCTTTTTTTTTCTTTTCTCTTTAACAAGAATATTTGCCCTAGGGGTGATACAAAGAAAAAAGTATTTTATCTGGAATTTTTTGTTATGGGTTTGTTCTCCTGCTCATTAAAAAACCCAATGAAATGTGAAATTTTTCAGCCACCTCATTTCATTTATCTGTGAGCATCCAGACTCCACGCTGAGGTCATTAGTATCTCAGGTGTATTACCTCACCTCAGTCTGTTGCTATGGAAATAGCTCCAAGCATCTTCAGTGCCTTGGCTGTATACTGCCCATGCATCTTGGCAATACAGGCAGCAAGGCAGTAAAAGGAAGCAAACTTTAGTTTTAAAACATGCTGATAAAAATTTAAATATTTATAGGTATTTCAAATTCTTTACCTGGCTCCTAAGCCCCTCCATACTTGGTGGTGATTTAATGCAGATGTATTTCCTTCTTTCCTGCCTGATTTGTGTCCCTTACATTGGTGCAAAAGTGATTTCTGAAGGAAAGGAATGACCTATATAGAAAATAACAATCATATGAAAAAGAAAGTTGTTTTCCTCCTATTAGTCTTTCAGATTTCTAGGTATTCCTATGCGTGGCTTCAGGCAATATAGCTATACAAGCACTGCATCTAATATACTACTGTATTTAATTATTGATCAAGCTGCAGATAGCGTCCTGTTCTCCCTGACATTACTGTTTTGTGTTGTTCTCTTCATACTACGCTGGCAATTATTGAATGGCTTAAACATAGTTGCTCTCCCATGCTGTTTTGCACCTTTCATTTAAGGATCTTCAAAAGCTTTATGTAAGTTGAGACTGAATTAAGCTGCTCTTACCTCTCTGAGGGAATATGGAAGTGTTATCACAATATTCTCTGTTCCAGCTGCAGGCTGTAGCTGCTGACTCTGGCTTGCAGCAATAACCCTTGGCTTGAAGGGGTGTGGAGCATTTTATTTGTGTGGACTATCTGAGTGGTGCTGTGCCCCTGTGACAGTTAGGAAAGGTGACAGACCAACACAACCAAAGATCCTAGGCTGCCAAGTGTCCCTGGGAGAGCTGTTTGCTACTGCATTCAGCTTAAAGGCAGCTGTGAGGGTTGATCTTAAATTTCTTGAAGGCTGAAGTTCTTTCCTTTCTTTCATAAGCTTCAGGGTTGGGGAAGCCTAAAGGTGTAGTAAACACAGAATGTGTTTGTGGGGCTTTTTGTCTCCCATCCTTCATTCCTTATTTTAACTGTGAGGTAGAATTCTTCCACTTAACCCAATGGTGAGAGTTTTGGATATTTTTACTAACGAAAATCAGCCAACTCTTGTATGCGGGAAGGGAGCTAGAGCACTATGGCATTAGCAGAAGCACCTCCTTTGTGGGAGAGGTGCGGTAAGTGTCCACTGCCTGTATACTGACTTTGCCTTTCTTCTCCCGCAGTGTTCTCTGTTGCTACTAAAACTTTTATGACTTTTTTATTTAATTTATTTTTTCTTTATTTTTTTTTCTTCCCTCTAGAATGTCTTTCAGAAAACCCAGGGCCATATCGTGAAGCAAGACTTATGTTTTTAATCTGCCTGGTTTGAGATGTGCAGAAAGCAGTCCCCCTGTCATTCCCTACTCATTTGATTGTGCTGTAAGCTTATAAACTTCTGTTTGGTACAGTGCTCTGGAGACTTGCTAGCAGCCAGCTAATAATTTCTGTAATCCTATCATCTCCAAGACTCAGGAGTGTGGGCTATATTCTGTTTCTGCCTTTCTCTCAGAACATAATCACTTTGAGTGGGGTCGGACAGATGTAATACAGAGGCAAATTTCATCTGGACAATTCGACAAACCTCACAGGGTGGTTCTGTTATGAAACCTGTGTATCGGTGATCATCAGCAGGTTGAATTAGTACAACAAAGAGTTTCCTAGTACACCTGCCTGGCTGTTGGTATAGATAATTGGCCCATATAGATCAGCAGGCTGACTCAAGCAGCAGCCATGCAGGCTGAAATGATACAGCCCCTTCTAGAACAAAGGTTTGTTTGATACCGTAGCTGGCAGAGTGGGAGAGTTCACAGGATTTCTTTCTGACCCCTGTTAGATAGACTTAGGCTTTGAAGCTGTGAGGTTTGAAGCTGTGAGGTTTGATTACCTCATTTCCCTCCACCCCCCACTTCGTGCATCTAACACACTCATGCTTTTCCCCTGATTCTCTCAGGCATAATTGGCTCAGAGAGGGATGGTAAGGATGGAGGGGCAGCAGTAACACAGAATGTCTTTCCGTCTTAATATCGAGACCCAATCTTAACGTTATCCAAGTATATATTTTATGCTTGCACTTGAAAGAGAAGATTTTTTTCAAGCTTTAAAATTTCCTATAGAAAGAAATGCTGGGGGTTTTATTGCCTTCTCTTTCATTTATCTTTTTTAAGATGTGCTGAAATGGAACTGTTGGTGAGATCCTTGCCTGATAGCGGCTGGCAGTACTCTGCTGACTTTGAAGAGTCTCTGCCAAGTTACACCCAATATGAACAGGCTCATTTTGGAGGAAACTGTGCAAACAAATTGTCATGGAGTGAGATGTCGAAGTTTGTGATGATACAAAATGTTGCACTTAATATTTAGCAACGGAGTTTGGCTTGGTTTTCGGTGTTCTTGCTGAGTATGACATCTGGTATGATGAAAACTTATACCCACTTTATAAAGTTTAAGAAAAAATAATCTCAAATTAATTCTTGTGGCAGCTGCCTTAAGCTCCTGATTTGCTTGGTGGGATACAGAGGTTTTACTGGGATTGTGGATAGAAAGCATTGTATCATCCTTATTTCCATTGGTAAAGCTATACGTGGCCCCAAGGGACAGTTAACCTGTATCACGCCCCAAGGAAGGGAGAGGTGGGGGAAGAAGCAGTGTCTGCTTGCAAAATGCTGACTGTAAAGCCATTATCTGCAAACATTTGTTATGGACCAGAACTAGGCATTAATAGAAATTCCTTCTATGAAGAAACGTACTCTTCCTGGGGTAGATCTTTCACTGCCAGTATGTTGCAGTGTGTGAAAATGACAGGCAGTGATGAAGGAGGGAATTGCCAGGACTGAAGGAGAGCTTTTGTTTGTTGCTGAAATGCTGCTTGTGAGGAAATTCTCAGGAGTTTGGCACTAAAGTTTGTAGACACCAGGGTGTCATGACTTCTTCCACTAACTTTTATGGGGATGGGTAAGCATGCAGCTCTTCCAAATAGAAAATTTGACTAGTAGCAGTAATAGAGACATGGAGCACAAGCAAAGAAGAGCATCACCTTCTAGCACCTTTGCCTTTATAGTTGCTTCATAGAGCTTTAAATAACTCTATTAAGTACCTACAGGAGACTGTCATGCCAAGCTCCTGCTGATGCTGTTGTCAGTGCAGCTGTACATTGTACAAAATGATGGGCAGTCCTTTTCACAAAAAGCTCCTGTATAGGCATACTATTTACAGACATCACTGAAAAAAAAATGCATATTTAGAACAGACTAGAATGAGAGTGGTACAGAGTTTGCTGGTAGGAATTCATGAAGCCTGTGGATTACTGGCTTTATTGACAAAGACATTAAAGAAGTGACAACTGACTTCGGGCAAATTAATTTTGGACCCTCAAATAGAGATGAGTTAAAAGCTAGTGACATGCAAAGATCAGGCACTGAACAACTTAAAATGATTTGAACATTTTTTCTGTCTGTTTATAGCTTAGTATATGCTTGCCGCTTTCCAGTTGTATTGATCTGTCCCACACAAACCTGTATCTTAGAAAAGCTCAGTGTAAACCAGAAAATAATAGGCTGAATACGTTGTCTCCAATGTCAAATGCCTTGGAAATGGATCCACCTGATTCTGTGTTTTATTTCTATGTTTAAAGTGTGTCATATTTACTTATAGAACTGTACTGTATTTTCCTTCTTTTTTTTTTTTTGACACAGAAGAAAAGCCAAGATCTAAACAAGAGTTTAAGAAAGGGAGAAAAAAACCACCTCCCTTCTTTACCAGCACTGTAAATTTCAATTACAGAAAAGTAGTTAGATCAAGTGCAGGGCCATTAATTTCCTTCAGCTGTCACTTTTGCAGTGTTTTGCTAAAGCTTAGGAGGGATGAAGAATGCATCTATTTTTTAAGAACTCTCTATAAACCACTAGTGTATCAATTCTGATACTGTGGGGTTGTTTTTTTTTACATTAAAATTTTCACTGAAGACAGGAGGACAAAGAACTCAGAATCAGGCCCATAGCCAGAAATATGTGAGAACTTAAAAGCCAAGCAGAATAATTGGATGTCTGCTAACAAACTGACAGAAACTGTCATAGATAATGAGATTAACATGGCAGAAAGCCCTGAAAACAGTGACAAAGTAATGTTCATTTCTTACCCACAGGAAACTTCGACTTCAACAAGCCAAAGAACAGGCTAGCTGTGCATAATGTCATTATCAAAGCCAAAGTGGTGTTTGCTGTCACACCTATATCTCCCTCTTAAACCTTTTGAAGAAATAGAATACCTACAAGTGCTTTCCGGAGGAACCTCATTATTTATGCCTGTGCCCAAGGTGGATGCTACGTGTCTTTCCTAATGCCACTCTTCACAGCCACATCTGCCTCTCCAGAGACCTCTCTCATTTTGCAGAGGAGCTGGTGTGCTGTGGTCACAGCCAGAGCTGGACTGCAGTGGAAGGCAGTGGACATCTGTATCTCTTCTTGGAGTGGTGTATCCTGAAATAACTGTAAAAAGTGGCAAGTGTTTATTCAGTATTTTTAGCACGGCTGAGCATGTCAGAAAAGCCTTCTCCCCAGAGCTGTGGTCTGTTGATAAGATATGTATGAAGACTTGCATGAGCTATTTGATTGGGCCTTTCATAGTGAAAATTAAGATAAGCTGGGGAAGAAGAAAAGGGTAAAAATGCAGCAAAAAAGACAAACGTAAGCCTATTTTCAAACCCTTCCCCTTTAGATATCCAATATAGTGATAGCAAAATCCTAATTCTCCAAATGTGTATTTGGGGGCTTTTAATGTGTGAAGAGACTTCTTATTTTTAAGCCTGGGCTTTGTGGAAACCTGTGTTCAATTTCTTCAAACTGCGTCTGTTGTCTTAGGCAAATCGCTTTAATCTTCCCCTGCCTCAAATCTCTATGGTGTAGCACAAATAGATTAAGTTTACTGCAGATATCCAAATTATCAATGGCACAA
Organism: Coracopsis vasa; assembly: GCA_026283785.1. Taxonomy (NCBI): domain Eukaryota; kingdom Metazoa; phylum Chordata; class Aves; order Psittaciformes; family Psittacidae; genus Coracopsis; species Coracopsis vasa. Next base: position 45,266 of record JANHGB010036274.1, on the reverse strand, counting down.
ACCCTCCAGGAAAAGACCCCTTTGATCTTTCAGTAAGAAGAGCTCTGCTGAAGCTAATGAGACTGAGCATGCAGGATAAGTGCTGCTGGAAGTATAATAAAGCTACTGGTGAGGTGGGAGGGAGAGTAATTTTTCCTCTGCATCCAGATTGCATTTTACTGGTGGAGGGGGAAGTCCAAGTGGATCCAGGTTTGTGTCTGTGAAATGCCAGTACATTTTTTGTCAGGCTGCTTACGTATGCATTCTGCTCTCCCTGTGTTGCTCGTGAGTATATAAGCCATTCTCCTCCAGTGACCCTGCAATAAGTAATTACCTCTCCTCCACATTGTTTAATCATGCTGGTATTTTACATGGCACAGCTGGGTTGCTGTGTTGCACTTTGCTGCTGCTGGAATTAAATGCGCTTTATGGCTTTCACCTCAAAAAGGGCTGATCCTGCAAGGTGTAGTCTGCCCCCCTCATTGAGAAGTGTTGGCTGGCACTCTGGGTGATGCCTCCCAGCTCAGCTTTGACTTATGGGGCCAGGTCCAAAAATCAGTTGGTTGAAACCTGTGGCCTGTGTGGTGCAAGAAGTTGGCTGAGAAGGTCAGGATGCCTCTAAGATGATCAATCTGTACAGCCCCAGCGCTAAGGTGATCAGGACTACCTAGACTGAAACTGGAGTCTCTTTTAGTAAAGTCTATACCTGCAAAGTGATACTTTAAGAGTGGAGAGCATCATAAAGTTACAGACTGTTACTGCATTTATTTTGCTAACTCTCTGTTGTCAATTTGTCTGCATGATTTTGATGGCAATTTGTTAAGTGCTGCTTTTCTGTCGTTTGCCATGCTTTATTTATAATCTTAGTGTTTTAGGAAAAACAGTAATTATATGGCCATATCCTTTTGTTGCAGTTAGGCATGCTCTTCAAAAACAACCCCTGAAACCAGAGATGTTGTGCAATAATTTTCTATTTTCATTCTGTGCAGTTACTTTTATTCTTGATTGATGGGAAGATCCCTTATTAGCCATCAATGAAGTTACAGCATCTCAAAATAATTTAGATAGGAAGGACTCTCTGGCAGTCATCATGTCCAACCTTTCATTTAAGTTGGGAATTTTGTAGGAATTTTGTAGAAATTTTCTAGGAATAATGAACTTTTGGTTAAAAAACAGAAATGGAGCTTTGAAGATGTGCGTACTTTTCTTCTCTGCCTTAGATTTCTTTCAATAATCTCAGTCATATTGTTTATATTAAAAGACCTAAAGATATTTTATTGGCTAGGTTCTTTTATACTGTGTTTGCTGCTTTGCTCAGCTAACGCTTCCTTTTCCCTGCACTTTGTCTATTTTTTATAATAATCAAACTCCTTTAGGGAAAGAACTAGTTGCTACTCTGTACATCTAGTCCATTTGAATCTTGATTGTGGTTATTTGTGGTTATATTATAGTAACAGTACTCTTCAGAAAAGGTGACAGCACAACCTGCAGACAGGTCTCTTGTAAGGATGCTAGGTACTAATTTTCTATGACAGGACCGCAGAACAGGATGTCCAACATCAATCATAAAATGTTCTTTCTTGAAGCAATGAGCTTCAGTAATAAATTAGTCACCACCATCTCTTGTACCTGAAAAAAAATGAATGTTAATCACGGTAGTGAATAATGAACCCAGGATGTGTGGAACCCAGGATTATGGAAACAAATGTGTGTTATTTTGTTTGCTTCAATAATTTGTTTCAAGGTCATGTTTACCTCAGTAAAAAAATAAAAAATGCTACAAAATAAGTCAGCTCTTAACTGCTTGTCTGCTACCCATAAGTGGTTCCTTACTGTTGTGGTGGTGTTATGGACAAAAGCATGTATACAGGATATTGGATCCCAACCTATGTCAAACACTTAAATGAAAAATGTGCACCAAGGCAACTACAGGCAGCTTGTCAGGCTGAGGTAAAGCCCCCTTTAAACATGTACAGGTTCAAACCAGCTTTTTTAATAAGCAAGCTCTTGTAATTGCAGTTTTCATCAGCTATTGACCTGGTTTCCTTGCAAAGCAGGAGCTCATCTACAAATTGCTTTGTGGATCACAAGTCTCTTCTAGGCTTCTTTGCTCTTGGAGAGGTGAAAGGCATGTCAAGGTCCTGAAGTACAACAAGGACTCATAGCATGATACTGCAGGCCTGTCTGCTTCAGCAAGAACATCCCAAACTTAGCAGAAATTGAGGTACTGGGGACATGTGGGGTCACCCTCATATCCTGAAACTTATTGTTTTGACGTGTTCTATACATCAAAGGTTTACAGCATAAATTGACAATGCCAAAGGGTTTGCAAGTGACCTTTTAAAGCAATCCTAGACGTCAGTGCAAAGTGAAGGCTTACAGTCAAGGACTATGAACTATTTTGGTTGGTTTTGACTAGCATAGATCATTAATGTAGTATGTCAGGAACTGTATGTGAGCTTTTGTTTTGGTAGAGTTTTATTTCTGTTCTCTGAAATTACTACTGCTGTGGACTAGTGAGTAGCACATAGCTCAGTATGTGAACTAGCTAAGGTTAGATCTTTTAAGGCTCTGCCTACAGCAGAAAAAAAATAGGTTTTAACTTACCAATTTATAAAAAATCATGTGGAACATCTTTCTATGTTCCTTATTTTCAGACTTTGGGAGACTTTTATGTGCGTGCAGTCTGAGGACTTGAATGGGTGAACTTGTGCTGGGTGCTGTTCAAACATAATACAGAGGCACATTCTGCCTTGAAGATCTACCTAGGAAAGAAAAAGCCAGGCTGCTTGATCAGCAGTATTGCAGCTGCAGGTGGTTGAAGATGGAGTGATGCCGTGATATGAGCTGGCAGGACTAAGCAGATGTGCAGTGTAGCTTAACTATTGGAGGCAGGGGGAGAATAGTATATGCCGTCAATATAAACATCTATTTTCAGAAAATCTGATAGGCATTAAGAAAGCTAGCAAAAAATAAAAATTACAGAAGCAAGGAATGCAGAGAACCACTGTGTAAGTGTGGGTTGGGGTTGATATTTTTTGTGTTGTTTTTTCAGATTTAAAGACATGACACAATGCTTCATCTTCCTGTGCAAACAGCTGTTGAATATGTGCTTCAAATTTAACTTTAAGAATAGTTTCTTGGGGAAATGTTTGCTGCTTTATCAGAGCTCTACTGAGGCATGTATCAATTTCAAGGAGACTTTCACAGAAAAAGAAATACTGGGTGCAAAATGAAATCCCTAGTTTTGAAGAGAGACTGGTTCTGGAAAAGGCAGTATTTTAAGGTCTTGAGCATTCATCTGAGTTGTGCAACCCTCAGGTCCTCCACCTGTTTCAGCAGGCTGCCACTCTACAAGCAGATGCCCTAAATTATTAATGGTTTCATGATGACACGCTCAGCCTTTCAGGTTGGAGCTGCCACAATCTGTGTTCATAATATGCATCTCTCCAACGTAAGACTGATTGAATTTGTAGGGAATCAAGCCCCTTATGTGGGATGCTGTGAGCAGATGGACCTAAATTCTGATTTTCTACCACTCATCCCTGTTCTTTTGACTATAAGGCCCTGTGTTAGCATGTATATACACAGAAAGTGATGATTCCGTCAGATGAAATATATTGTCTACACCAAAATAGCAAGTTCAGCTGCAGTTAAAGTCAACAAGAACTTGTCAAATGAGAATGTCTTACCTTCCCACCTCCTTTTCTTTCTTTTAATCTGTTTTTCCCTCCTTTCCCTGCTGCTCTTTTCCCTTCTTCCCACCTTGTGTTTCTTATCTTCCATGGAAAATGTTGTAAATTCTGTTTCATCTTGATGAAGAGCAGGGCAAAAAGATAATTTCAGTTCCTTTCTGTGAGATGAAAGAACAATGTCCCATCACTTCTACTAATATTCAAGTCAGGCAAAAACTAAAGAACCTACATATTTACAAAGCAAAACAGATTGTAATTGGTACTCCACTGGAAGGAATAATCTTTGAATGTTGCCAAGCATAGCTTAGAAAAGTGAGAAATTATTTCCTAACATTTGTGGATGAAAAATGCAATAAAATAAAATAATTCTTTCTGTGAATCTTACTAAAATATCCAGCAATTCTAGAGAGACAGGAGAGAAAACAGAGCATAAGGTAAGAAAAAGAGCACAGAAGATAAATAGCCTGTTAGGAGGGAAGATACGATTATGCCTTTTAGCAGTGTCAGTGCTGGCATAATTAAGCTGGTGTAGGGCCTGGTTTGTGAGAAGTTACTATAGAAGAAGCAGTGTTTTCTTTGTACCAAGTCTGGTTCCTTACTGATGACTTATTAATGCTTCCACTTGCTTTGCAGGAGTGGAAGCGGCTGCACAAAGCCTCCACCAGCAGAGGCGGGTGAAAAGCATGAAGCGGGTGCTGGAGAATAGAATTGCAGAAAGAATGAATTTATTAAGTCAGCAAACTTATTTTAAACTGGCTGGCAAGATTTGGGTAGTTCAGGGGATGATTCATCTAGCAGACTCTGTCTGCAAAGGAGGGGCACTTTAATGGTTGGGTCCAGATCAGGGCCCAGAGCAGTGCCCCCTCCACTGCTGTACCCTCCACCTTCTTATTCCTGCCTACACCCCCAGGCCATCCTGCCACATGCCTTCATTTGTGTGGCTACACAGAGAGGGAGGCTGGGGGAGAGTTTCAAGTTAGAAATAACCACTCTAAAGTGCCTCCTTAAATCCAACCTCTGTCCTTCTCCAAGTGGCTGAATAATACATCCCTAGAGCTACCACCCGGCTTAAACTTCAGAAGTCTTGCTATAAGCTTGTGGAGCCCATTAACTGAACACTTCCTCAGAGAAGAATATTAGTATTATTTCCAGGAGCATCTGGCTTTATCTTGGGTTTGTCTTAGCCTGAAACCTCACATGTATCCAGTAACTGAGTACTCAGAGAGGAAACCCATCATCTTTCCCACTACCACGAAGCTTAAAGTTTTTCCTCTTCAAGAAGATTGTTCAGTGCAGGAGGAATGCCGCATGGAGAGGAAGAGGAAGGCTAAGAAGGCTTCTTTGAGTCTGAGGGTAGTGAGAACAGTGAGAGGGTTGGCAGAGGGCAGGTGGGTCATGATTCCTGATGAGTTTCTGTCTGGTGTAGATCAATGCAAATGAATAACTAATAGGCCCCCTGAAACATCAGGAGACAAGAAGATTATTTCTTTTCTCTCTTCAAGCCACTGGAAACCTAAAGTCCATGGCTCCTTTTTGCCTGCTTTAGGAAACCCCTCTCCTTTCTCTCGCCTCACAGTACTTCAACACAGATGTTGCGAGAGTGGCTGATGTTCTCTGCTTTTCTGAGACATAGAATGCAGCAGCCTAGGACTCAAGGCAGCTGGGGGCCACTGCAGAAACACTGAAATTAGTTTGCAAATGTGTCGGTTCATGCATTTTTGTAACAGGTGTCAGAAAATGTGACTGTTGTTTCAAAAGGCATTTAATTGGCATTCCAGTTTGTCTTTTTTTAATTGCACAAAATTGCAGTGAGAAGGAAAACTGTGAGTGGGAGATTAAATAGGACAGTCTGTCTGCAATAAAATGGAGTTTCCTTAATTAAATCTGCTCAGAAGTTGCTAAAATTTTGTCATTTGCTATATCTCACTATTTAGTTTCTGGAAAGAGGGAAGAAAGTGAGTATGTTCGCATAAAAATGTAATTTATTAGGATCACCTTCTGTAGCTGCCTAACAGCCTGATGTTACAGTAGAGTTACTGGCAGAGAAATGGTTAACTCTCAGAGGGTTTAAGTTTGCCTAGAACTTCTGTGTAGTAAACTCGGGAATTCTTCAAATGCTCAGCATCTGCATGGTTCATATCTGAATCCATGGGCTGGCTTCTGAAATGCACTTGCTATTCAACTGCATGAAGCAAGACTGTAAAAACTAAAGAACATAAACCTATCCCTGGATATTATAGTGATACAGTCCCTGATGTTTGCAGGGGAAAGCCATACATCTGTGACTTAACAACTCACAAAGTGGACATGGACTTCTAGAGAGACACATTTATGATGGTACCCAAATAAATATAGCTAGCTGCGCTATAGGGTTGATGCCTACAGTCCACATGTGTCTTAATGCCTAACTTTTAATCGGTGAGAACCTGTAAATTACCTATCTTATGAATTTCTGCCCATGTTTAATCTGAAAAGCTCTACACAGCTTTTAATCAATTTTTTTATTCAGATACTTTAATTCAAAATTTTCTTTCTGCAAAATATTTTCTTGCTTTGGCTAAAAATGATTATTCTGCAAGCCACTTTCCTGGAAACATAAGATACTTGCTGAAATATGAAATAGCTACAGTAACATTGAAAGCGCTTTTTTCCCCTTAAAATATATACCCTCTGGAAAAATTGTAAGATATTTGTCCCTCTGAAATTCATCCACTACTTTGGTGAGTGATCACCTCAATTTCTTTCTATCAAAAGTTTGACATTAGCAATTGCTATAACTTACTTGTTTTATGAAAGTATCCAACACACCAGACCCTGTGCAAATATGCACTGAAAACTGTCCTTTTCTTAGGAAGACAAATAGAGAAGGTAAGCGCAGAGAAATGCAAAGAAGCATAGCTCTGAGCCAGATAGCGATGAGCTAGTTTTAAACCTTAGCTTTCAGCTGAGTTGTTATAGCACTTAGTTTATACTGTATGTATTTTCTTCCTCAGCTACTTGCAGAGATGTTCACTGGACAGAGCATAAATATGTAAATTGAAATCTGGCTGAGATTTTGCTCCAAGCACACAGCTGGCTATGGAAAGTTGCATGATTTTTCACAGTATGTTCTCTGCTCAGGGCACTCTGGCAGCTCATGAGAGCCACAATGTGCTATGCTACCATTTGGGCTCAAATTATGCCCCAGTTGGGCCTGGCCCTTTGAGAGCTTTGTCTGATGCATGCAATATTCCAAACTCTTTCCCTTGCTCTTAAAGAAAATTGCACTTCTCATTATGTAAGGCTAAACCCTGAAATCCATTGGCAAGTCTTTCATGCCCAGTTTGGCTTTGGTGAGATTCTTGTCTGGGTCAGCTTGTTGGGTTTTCCCCTTGGGGAGTGAGGTTTTTTCAGTATCTTATCCAGACTGTGGTGTTTACTTTACCACTGAAGGAAACCTATGAATGCAGGTGAAATTTCCATAGTCCTTGCCTGACAAGCAGCACGTAATGATTTGGGTTAATGATACTGCTTTCTCCGGAGCAAATGGGAGACTTTTGCTGCTGCAGTTGGTAATTAGGGATTTCAGCTGTTCTGTGCAGAATGAAGTTGTGCTGACAAAAAGGTAATTACACTGCAGTGCATTAAAAAGCAGGTACTGCACGTATAATTACTGGAGACTTTGCATGTGTGTGTGTTTTCTTAGCTTCAGAGTCATCCCCTAACAGCAGAACGAGGGACGGCTGGCACAGGGTGCTTGCCAAGAAAAGCAATTTAGGAGAGTTATTACCAACCAATGTTTTCCTGTGTTCAAAGCCAAACTTAACAAATGCTCACTCACTCTTGAGGGGGGGAGTAAAGAATGGAAAGAAAACCAGAGAGTTGAATTTCTGAAAGAAATTAAAGTAGTTTGTTTATGTCTGCACAGTTATGTTATTCCCGTGCTTTATCACTACTAACACAGCAAAACGGCAGTATATGAAGGAGTCTCAGAAGGCCTTCAGTGTTTATTTCCATGTGGGATGTTCTGCCATGCAGTGGCCATCTCTATGAAGTCGGGCTGGTGTGCTGGTAGCCACTGCGTTAGTTCTTCGACCTGCAACAGCAAAGCTGTGTCCCCTGCCCGGTGGCTGTGCCAGCTCTTCATGCTGCCTCTCTGCTGCAGGCCTCATCCCATGATTAGGAAACACCAGCATTGTAGTGGTGGATGTTGTTAGTTACCAGGAGCACTCTTGTTTCTGTTGTGGCCCTCTGGTTTTGTTATTTAATCTGCTTAAGTTTCACTGGATTTGCCTTTATCATTTGGCACATGCTAGCTGATGTCTTCATCTCTGTTGCGTCTCCAGCTTCTGCGGGACAGCAACCCCCTCCCCAGCCCTTCTCTCTTTGCCTTTACATAGACAGCTCTGCTCCCACTGCCAGGAGCTTTTTCTCTTCTCTCGTCTTTTCCATCCCCACCTCTTGAAAGGGTCAGGGACATGACAGCAACTCTTTTCAACTCCAAGATCATTTATACTTAGGGCATCCTCGCCCATGCAGAGCTGCTGGCGTAGCTGAAAGGGAAGGCCATCTGTGTCAGCAACAGCAGTCACTTTCAGTGAAGATTAATTTGGAAGTTCCCATTGACAGGACCTCTTTGCTATGGTCCTGGGTGGCTGCTGGCAGTGATGTCCACCTCCTGCTGCAGTGAGTCCTGGGCCAGGGCACTCAGCTGATATGCCATGCTGTCATCATGCTCCCCTACAGCTTCTCAGCTTATGCATATATAGCATATCCCTCTGGTGCTTAATTTGCTAGAGATCGGTTTAATGGAGAAGTTCATGGCATTTGTGAGTGTATTCAGAGTACATTCTTGCATAGCAGGGTGGTGTAGACTCTCAGACCATGTGGAAAGGTGAGGAGCTCTGGGCTGGGTTTCCTCACCAAGTGTGGTCACTGACCTGAAGCTACCTCCTTGATGCTTTGCATTAGAAATGTATAAATTCAGCGAGTTAAACACTTAAAGCTGCTGGCAAAGCCATGCTCAGCAGGATGCCTGCTCAGCAGGCACTGCTCTGTCTCCCGACCCCAGAGAGCACATGCTTCACCTCTGAGCAGGAAAGAAAGATGGAGAAAAATCCCCTGCAGTTCCCCAGGCTTTCAGTATGCATACAGAGATGATCAGAAGTGAATGCATCTAAATTAAAAGAGAAAGTGATGATAATACTCTGGTATTATGATGGGTGCTTAAGCTATATCCTAGTAGATCAAATTAGCCTTGCAAGACACCACACAACAAAACACCTCCAGGTAAAACACATTGAAAATAAATTTATGGTTGTCTTCCGTAGGTAAGTTGAAGGCATTAGATCTTGAAGATCACAATTTGTATCATTCATCCTCTTTTTTCATAGATGTGTAAAGGTGAAAGGCAGGGATAGTCTTCAAAGACACCACCCCAGACTTGGGAGACATTCCTAGAGGACTTATACTTCTCAAGCATTCTTAAGTGCCATTTAAATGCAGAGAAATTAATGGAGTAGTAAAATGCTTACTTGGTGATATCCATTAGACTTCCCCCAAAACCTAAAAGCCAACACTGAAATTGTATAGCCTCAAAGAAAATAATGCTGAGTGGCATGCTGCACCATAATATATGCAAAAACTATTTTGTGATACAGATACAAATGTAAAATGAAATTATTTTTGTGTGTAGCCAAATACATCACAAAGAACCACACATCCTGATTTGTTGTTGATACACAACCCTTTCTCAGGGAGGTTAATTTCCACCTAAGGAAAAGCACTGCTTTATCATTAGTAAACCAGGAGAAACAGTGAATGCAAATGAGGTCATCGTTTAGCAGACACCTGAAATTGTGAATCTGTTGCTGTAGTCGTGGTAGTGTGAGCGTCCTGACTGAGCGAGGAGCCCCAGACAGCATTCTAAGAAGGTGGCCCTGAGAATAAGGGAAATCTGTTCATGCTTCACATCCTAAATTATTAATCTAGTTCCTCCTGCCATTTTAGAGTTATGCCATTATTCCTGAGGTTTTAGGGCAGGCAGTTTTGCTCTGCCACCTGAAAAACCTCAGCTTCTTTCATATTCTTCCCTCCCTTACAAAAAATACCAGCCTCAAACCCCTGCACATTTTAATAACCAGCACTAATAAGCCACTCCCAGTTGTTTTTTTTCTTGGTTACAAAGCAATTACATAGTAATTCCATGGCTCTTTTGACATAGAAAATCCTTTTTATACTAGTCTTAATTGTCTCTACTGGTGAATTCAGTTTGCACATGTGCGGGTAGAGTGTTGTCCAAAATCAAGAGTATTGGAAACTGGATTCTTAATAGAACAAAATGCTTGCAGCAGGATAACTAAGATTATATCTGCAGTTATCGCTGTAGACTTTACATCTTAATAATGGAGGAATCATTGCTGATAAAACAGAAATGCAGTTCTGCATTACAGGATGTAGGGCTCATGCAGTAAGGCTTATGGAGATGCTCTTTACTGTATCGGGCATAGTTATCTGAAAACTATCCAATATGTTTAGTGTGGTATAACATGAAGCTTCCTATGGCTTCCTGACAGTCCTGTGGTCATCCACTGAAGATAGCAGTGCTGTAAGTATAGGGAATGTTTGGATTAGACAGGAGAGAACAAGACGGTGCTGATGAAATTCTTCCAGATCAATAGGTCCTGGGCTGAATATTGCTGTGAGATTTGTCATTTCATAGTCTTTGCAGGCTCAGGTAGCTTGCACTGCTTTGATTGTTTCTTTCTCTAGAAACAACTATTTCCTGATCATGAGAGTTTATAAAAATATTACTTTTTTTTTTTCTTCCTTTTTTCTCTCTCTTTAGCAAAAGCTTAACTTTCAGTGCAATTATACAATGGTAGCTGACATCATGATGTGCCCTGGGCCTTAACAGCTTGCCGTAGCTCATCAGCAGATTTAGTTCAGAGGATTTAGGGTGGAAAAAGGCACAGAATTTTAAAAAGTTAGAATAAACATTTACCAGATCCCATTGGTTTTCCCTTGGCTTTCTTGCCTCTATCATGATGTAACTAGAGTTTTGGTTACTACTACTCTAAGCCATGGCATTTAAATCCTGTTTGCGGTCCAGGACATGAGGGTCACCAGGTTCTGATATCACATAAAATGCATGGAGCCTGGGAGAAAGCTAAGAATGAGATGTTTGCTTGATTGTACATTTTTTCAGTGTGCTAGCCCTTTCCTTGTCCTGAGAGCACTGCAGTGGCTTTGCAGATCTTAACCTCGGGGAAAGGGTGGTAAGACACGTCAGGCTTATGTCACACGCTGGCCAGCAATGTTGATCCCATTGCTCCTCATGGCCAAATGCAAAACTTTCACTTTCCCTTAAATTGTTGCTGATTTTCCCCAATGAAGTTTGTTCCAGGAGCTTTCCCATGGCTTGTTTTATGTGGACTGTCTGAGGGAGAACAGAAGGTGACCACATTAGGTTTTCCTGCTCATTATTACAGCTGTGATTTCCAGCTAAGCAGCCTTGAATATTTTTTTTGAGCAAGACGCCATTTGTGTTTAACAGTTGTACAAAAGAATGAAGATTCCTCAACAAAGGCAGTATAAAAGTAGGCAATTTCCACTCCTCAGTAAGAAAAAGCTGGTATAAAGAGTGGTTTAGGCAAACTCGTCCTTGCCAATTCTGAATTTCTCCAGAGATTGATTTTCACCCTTCAGCAAATTTGGAGAAAAGAAAATATTGCATAAACCAAACTTTCTTTGCTTAATATCTCCAGTTCTTCCTAAATCTCTTTCTGCTGTCTCTGGGTAGTTTAGGTTCATGTCTATCAGATACTTATATTAAAGTTTACAGGGTTCCTTTGTTACAAACAAATGCAGCTTCACAATTTTTCAATAGTTTTGGGCTAACAAAAACCATCATCTGCTGGATCCTATGGCATCCAACTGTCTGGTCATATGACTCTTCAGACTGTTTCCGAGCTGTGGGGTTTATATGTCTTCAAATAAGCTGCCATGAATTTGGAAAAGGCTTAGGAAAAAGGTATGAGGATGATGGGCGGTGTGGGGAACGTGCCTTATGGTGGGAAATAAAAAAAATTGGTCTAATTAGTTTATCCTTTGGAAGGGAAGAAGTCAATTTGATTATGATCTAGAAGAACCAACAGGGAAAAGAGACTCCTTATACTACATAGTGTTTTGATCTCCATTTTTTTTATTCTGTTAGATCAGAGGATTTGATGCTGAGTTTAATACGAAAAAAGAAATTGCATTATGGGTAATTATTCTCTGTAGCAACTTAGGGAAGTAGTGGATTCTTCCTCACTTGTAAATCTTTAATTCAGTAATACCTACCTCTTTTATACATGTTTTCTGTAATATATTATAAGGCAAAGAAGAATTGATACAGGTGATGCCAAGAGTGGGAATCTGTGTAAAACTGTGTTATGGTTCAAGCACATGTTACAGGCTTAAGAGAAATTGGTTGGTGTTCTCTGGCCTGGGTTATGTGAAAGGTCAGAGTAGACAACCAGAGTGCTGCCTTCTTGCCTTGCAAAAATAAACCTAAGAATATTACCAGTTTGCAAAATAGGCTGTTGTGAATGAGGGAGTGCTACTAGGCAAAGAAATATGTAACAAATGTGCATTGGGAGAGAAATGACCAAATCAAGGATGTTCCTCAGGAGATATATCCCTGTCTTGTTTCCTTCCATCACAGCAAACCTTGTCAATTTGAATGACTGGTGGTATTGAACTGATAAGGGCCAATTATCCTTTATCAGCTCTGTTAACATACAACAGTTGTGCAGAAGTAAAGCTCACAGTCTAGTGCTGGTTATCCTGTCAGTGAAAGGCTGGTTAGCCTGATGGTTCTGCAGAGATTGATTAAGCAATGAGTCTTGACAAGGCTGGCAACATCGCCTCAAAATAATCAGGCCTCTGGGAACTTTTAAGATTACCAGCACGAGCCTTGGATTCCTGTGGGTGTATTTATCACATGGGATCCTCACCATAGAGTGGCTATTAATACACTGTTGTTTGCATTAGAAATATTTTGCTGCTCTTGATCAGGTCCCTTGGAAGATTCATCTGATCTGTTTGACTTGCTGTCAGAAAAGGCAGTAAAGCCACAATGCTGACTTTAAACCTCTGCCTTTTATGCTTAATATTGCTCCTTGTTTGCACACAGGTACAAATAGAAGTCTCCATGCTACCTATCAAATTTACACTGCTAAGTAACATAATTTGACTCCAGCAGTAGGGATGTCAGGGATCAGTGGCCTAGCACTGGTGACCCATCTGTCCTTATAAAGCAGCCAGCAGCTGAGAAGCTCTCTTATAAATGACCTAAATAAACTGATCTACACTGTCAGTGACAGCTTGTTTTCTGTGCTCTGCCAGAGACAAGAGTTCTCCATGACTTTACAGTGCAAATCTTTTTTTATGATCTCAGTTTCTTGCTTGGCAAAGGAAAAAAGGAACCTGTCTCCTCTACCAATGGCAGGAGGCAGAGGCTTTCCAGCAGCATGACACAGCTGTGGCCTGTTCTTGCCGGAGTGGGACAAAAACAACTGCCTGCTTACACCTGCACATAGATGTGTTATCCATGCAGCAGTGCAGCCACTTGTGCTTTCTTGACCCTTCATTCTTTTTCTGTGCTTGTTTAGCTGGCCTGCCCTATGCTCTTGTCCAAGGGAAGATTAAGATCAACCTAGTTACTGAAAAGTTTCCCTGCTGCTAGAATCCAGTTTCTCTGCTCATTTTTACACCTTCCGAGAGCAGAAGGAAATAGCAGAAGTGAAACCATTGGTGTTCATGTAGGCTGATAACATGTTGCATGAGGAAAGCTCTTGGCAAAGTTCGGTTAGCTTACACACAGGGTCCTGTTAACTGTATCTCTGTAGCTCTTGGATGAAGTTAGGCTATGTTCAGGCAGCCCAACGCCTGGGCAAACCAGTTCCCCATCTGTCTGCAAAACCCCTCTGTGGACGTACCCTGAGTGACTCAAGCTCTTTCAATTAAATAAATAATTGGGATTAGCAATTAGCTCTTTATTTCAGTGGGCTTTGGCTGTGGTTGGAGGCATGTCTGTATGCAGTACCTTGGAGATACCTGAAATAGATATAAATGAACTGTTTCTCAGCAGCACTAATGAGGCTCTGCAAAGCACTGCTCTAACGTGGCTGCACTGTTGTGTTCCCTAAGTGCCCAGCTTTGTCCTGGCTTGTGTGGAAGCTTCTTGGAGTGCAGTGCAGGAAGCAAAAGCCCTATGTATGTATTCCTCACATATGCAAATAATAATGTTGTCATTACTGAAATGATTTACGTGGTCTAAGCTTTGAAGATTGATCAGTCTTTTTCTCCTAATTTAGGATTTTTTGGTTAGCTTTTCTAGGAGAGTTTTTCTAAAAGCTGGAATAAGTCTTCTCAGCTAAACAGCTGATCACTTCTGCATCCTCATTCTATGTGAAATCTCCCTAGGTGGATCAGGCAATACCTGCAGACTCAAACTACAAACTTTTGGCTTGTGCAGACAAAGGTTTTTGCACATAAAAAGCAAAAATCATAGGAGTTAAATTTGAGAATCTTGCTGAATTTATGTGCAGGGTTTTCAGGTGTCTTTTTTATTTTGTTTTGGTCTTATTTGTTTTCTAAAAGGCCTATAGTAAAGGGGAACTGAGCAGAGGGGAGCTGAGAAAACGGGTTGTAGAATACAGGTGTTATTGGAACCAGTTTAGTAGCTTAATTTGATTCAAGGAATAGAATTTAGCAGTATTTCATTCACTATTGCTTTGACTTGATTTAACATAGTTTTACTGGAAGGGAGGGAATGTTAAAGGTGGATGATGTATTCTGAAAGTGTAATAAAGTGTTAGTTCAGTAGTATCCCTTACATGAGAGTGACCTTTCCAAAGCCAGCTGAAGTGTTATCTATTGAATAATGATGCAGTGAGCAACTATTGCCTCTTGCTCTAGCATCCGTCAGATTAAATAACGTCCTCATCAGTCATTCTGCATAGCACAAAATGTCATTTTAATAGAGCAGTGACATGGGATCAATAGTGCCTGCTTTGAAAATTAACTTTATTTGTCTCTTACTGCTTGCTGAATCTTAAGGAGAGGACAAAGAAAGCAGAGTGTATTCAGAGTAATATAAAAAGCAAATAAAAATGTGTTTCAGTAGTAGTATTGAATCATACAGCATGAAGGAGTTTGCTGTCCTGAGACAATATTCTAATCTTCTGAGACAGACTTAAGTCTATCTAAATCAATCATTCACATATTTGTTAGACACACATGCACACACATGACCAATCACACACAGATTTCCATGAAGACATAAAGAGGTGTGAAACTAGCTCAGGTAAAATTCAACAAAGAAATGTACCTATTGCCTTCATCATGGTGGAACTCAATTTTGCACCATATTTTTAAGGACAGTGTGAAGTAGTCTTCTAAGGAGAAGACATTCAGTGAAGTAGTGTCTTGTATAAAGAGTGAGATGTGGCACCTTTACCAAATGTGTTCAGGCTTTTAGAGGAAAAGTTCAAAATCAGGCTTTTAGAGAAAAAGTTCAAAAATCCTTTATGAATCCAAATTTAGATAGTGATAACTTCAAAATATGTCCCCTCTTGTTTTCATTGTCACTTCAACCCACATCAACAACATTTTAACTTTTGAGCTGTTATACTAACTTATAAGAGCTGTGATGAAACCATTTATTCAAACTATACATAAAACTGAGAAACAATTATAGCTGGTCAACAGAATAGGCGTTATTCTGGCACAGTATCACATGCTGAATCTAAATGCAGTTACAGGGCACTTGCAAATCATAGGTATGCATATGGGCAAAATAGGTCTGAGTTTATAAATCAACTGCACAAATGGTAAAAAGGTCTTTAACCATCCACTACATTGCCACCATTGCTGCAAAACAAGTGAATTCTTATGGTCTCCTGTGTTTTCATAATTGTATTCCACAACTCAGTATCTCACGTAGCTGAAGCCAAAATTACCAATAAGGTTAATTTCTCAGTTGAATGACTCAATGAGAAAAATGTGAGGAAGGAGAACTTAAAAACTCTCCAGTAGATACAGAAATGTGGTAATTAAAAAACATTGATTGATGGCTTGGTTTACCCATGCTTCCTACAAGCGCGATGAAGGCTAAATGGGCAACGTGGGATAGGCAAATCAGCTTGGGAAAAAGGCTGCTTGGTCATTCAGGATGCCTCCGAGCAAGACTGCCATCTCCTGGGTCTATCTCGAGTGACCAGTATCCTGAACAGCCTGCATGCAGGGCTGGGTCCGTGGCTGCCAGGCACCCCAACGCCTGCCGTTTCGTCCCTCGCCCATCACTACATGACTTTGCAAGTGTAAGCTCTTTGAGCCTGTGCAGTGGATTTTTTAGGTGAGGTGCAGCGTGTCAAGCCATCAGTCCTTGCCCACTAGCCTTCGGGCAACTATCCAAGAAGGAAAACTCTAACATCAAACCCGGGCAGATGGAGCTCGTCTAACCTTGAAAGGCCTTCCATCTAAGAGGACACTCTAACCAAACCTACAACCTGAGGAATTAAAAGAACATACACTTTACCTAAATGGCTTCAAACCTAAATGGCAGGGTAAAAGGAACTGAAAATAGATGTGAAGCTTAGTGAAAGGGAGATTCAAGAAACAGAGGAATTGTACAGGCATAGAGAAAAGAGCCTAGAGGAGAAAGGGGTGAATTACTAGTATTGAAGCATCATATATCCTATTTTTCATTTTTTTTTAATTGGTTTTCGCAATGTATAAAATTGACTTCATTTTTATTGCTCCAATAATATATCCTTAAATACTTAAACATAGTCTTAAATGTATCTCTATATCCTTAAATTTCAATAGTCTTCTCTCTTTTTTCTTACTGGCAATGAACACTGGTCAGTTTCTGATAGGACAATGTGTGTATTTTGACCCGTAATAATATCTGTGAATGCTTCTTCATGTCATCACTTTCTTACTAGTGCCCCTAACCTTCACTATCAACAGAGAAAATTGGTCTGTTTCTTTGAAAATCACGCACACACACAAAAAGCATTGATGGTTTGTGTCCTAATGGATGTGAAATCTACAGCGATGTTAACAAATCTGTTTTAGTTCTTTAAAATTAATAAATATTTCTGGCTGTAACTACAGCCAGAAGTTCAGGTGCAGAATTTCAGGAAGCAACATCAGGAAGACGTATGTACATTCAGGCATCTGATGAATGGTACTAAGTAATGAAAAGCTAAGGGATAACTTGTCATCAAATTTAGTTGTCTAAAATACCTTACCAGTGTGAGGCTGTGCTTTGTGGGTGCGTGTATACACACAGCATGTACATATACTATATACAGGTATATGTGTGTGTATGTATGCAGTGACAGTTTCGGTAAGGGATGGAAAACATGGGCATTCCTCTGAATTCAGTGGGGAATTTGGGATGCTAAAGTGCTATTTCTGGGTGAAGGCACTTTTGGATATTGCTTTCTGTAATACATAGTGTTCTGGTGCTGCATTTATCTAGGCATTGCATTCAAACCAGAAATGAGCTGCAGTAGAGCACAGTACCAAAGCTTTTTTGAACTTGGTATTTGTCGTGAGAATCTTAATGGGAGGTTTATTTCTGTTGTTGGGATCATCTCTGTGTGGATTTTCCCATCTTTTTGGAGGACTGGAAGTAGAATTAATGGCTGAAAACTACCTGAGCGAGCAGAGCAAGTGGTGTGCCCTCAGCTTTCAGACTCAGCTTTTCTCTCCTCAGAAATTCAGTTCTAATTCCAGAAGAGGATGCCTGAAAAGCTTCTTATGTTATTTCTGTGCTCATCATTGCTCTCAACATGTCAGTGGGATGAAAGCCGCTATAGAAATGTAAGATCGTTATTATCATTCTTGTTTTCCTCAGTATAGAGTGAAATGGGGTCATGGAGAATAATGCCAGCAAAAGTGACTGGAGAAAGGCAAATAAAACACAGATGTATGACTACTAATGAAAAGTTTTAAGGATTAGATTGGAAACAAGATATCAAATATTTCCTTGCTTTGACTGAAATCACTGCTGGCTGCATCCTAGTAATGAAGAAATGGTCACACAGGTGGACCACGCAGCACTCACTGTTTTCTGTCACCTTCTTTGGCAACTCGATACTAAAACATATTTAAAACAGAAATTGACAGTAGGGCAGATGCTGATTTGCCCCTACCCTGCCCCTTTTCCATTGCTTTTCTATGGCTGTGACTTCAGTGAGGTCCCCAGTGTCACATCTGCTTCCCACTGCCGCCAGCACACAGCCCGGCGAGGTGAGCTGGCTGTTGTTATGGGCTGTGCCCTTGCCTTAGCCACTGGCTTGAGCCGTGACCTTGGAGTATCTGATCCATCTTCCTGTGCCGGTTTTCCTGGTTGTGAAAAAACCAACAGCACAGTAATTGTGAATTACCTTACAAGGCTATTGGGGGGCAGGGGGATCTTAATGAATATTCGCAGAGCACTTTGAGACCCTTGAATGAAAGAAGCTATAAAAATGCAAGATGTTATTATTTATTTATGAAGGTCCTCTGGCTTTTGGCCAACAGCATGAATTGTTGACATTTAATTATTGAAACAGTATGCCTATCAGACCCCTTATGGTAGGAAGAGATAAATAATGCAGAAGACTTCAGAAAACCTGGTCAATACCCTCTTGAGATCTGAAGCAAATATACCAGACACATAGCTTCATCCGAAAAAGAACTGAATAATTAAACCAAGGAATGAGATCAGTTGTTCGCAATGCTCTTTATAGTTCGTGCACAATGTTCTACAAATTATTTATTATTAGTCCATTACTTACAACCAGCCTTTTCTAAATAAATACATACAACTTGCCTATAAGGGTCCCATAATTGTGTAAATGTATTAAGGACCAGTGAAAATGTATGAGCATCTGAAGTTATTTGAGCAATTACAATGTTTCTTCCTGATATCTTGAAGCTTGAAGGGATTTTTAAAAACCTTATCATAGAACCAATTAATACTTTTAAATATGCAATCAATCATCTTGCTATGAAAAGAAGAAAGGGTTTAGATGCTCAGAGTGCTTTTGAAGAAGCTTCTTAAAAAGATGTCTGTGGAGTCACATTAATTATACAGTGTACTTTAGACGATGTTTTTCATCCAAGCATTGCAAAATTTTCACAACTGTTGAGGCTTAATATCACTGCAAGGCAAAGTACATAATTTACAGTTCTGATGGATAAAGTGAGACACCAGTGTGTTATAATACAGGATCTTGGGTGCACTGCAAGGAAACAAGGAAACTCTTTCTCCTTTGCAGGGTGTACTTTCTCCTCTCCAAACTCTAACTATAGAAAAGAGGTGATATTAACATTTACAGAGGGTACTAAATGGGAGAGATACTTCAGGAAACTAGCAAACCAATGCCTTTTGCTCTGTGTTCTCAGTTGCTTGACCATTTTATAATGACTGGATTTTAATGACATAAAGATTTATAAATAGGTGCAATTGGCCAACTCTAGCAAGTCCCTGCTTATCCGATGCTGTGCTGCAGGCTGAATAAATTTGAGATTAGAACTCCTCCATCTCTGTGACAATGCAGTGATGCGTGGGCATGATGCTAAATGAAATCTCTGACTGAGCAATGAGATTTTAGCAGTGATGTGAATGGACTTTTTTCTTTTGCCAACTCTTGCAAGACATTAATTCAGGAATTTATCCATTGCAATAGATCATAGCGATTTTGACTAACTTAGAACTGTTCATTAAATTAGTATATTCTGACTGTCATTTTGAGTAGAAACCGTATTTCTCTTGGTTTCCACAATTGACCATACTGAAGGAATAATTTTCTGTGCAGAATCATGCAAAGTGTAATTTGCTGTCTATTGATTAATTGGCATTGTCTCCATAGCATTTCACCTCTTTGTGGCTGTCTCTTGTTAAAAAGTACTGACTGTGTCTGACCCTGCCTCAGTTATCAGTTATGACAAGCTCACAGCCTTAGGTAGTGTGACTCAGAAATAGCTGGGGAAAGGAAGAACAGCCAATTTGTGTGATGGCTGTAGAAGAGGATTAGTAAATTCCACAGATGTGAATGATTCCTTCAAGCAATGTGGTTACTGAGCTAGGGAATACTGAAGGAAGCTAATAAATCAGGCTGAAACTCCTCTGGCTGGGGCAAACATTGCTGCTGGATGCTGTTCCTCATCTGAGTCTGGGCTAAAAGGGTGAAAACACATCTTGTCCATCACTTTTCTCTTCTTTCTTTCTTGATCCTTAGCTGTTGTAATTCTGGGTAGCCATTGTACATTGATGTTTGATATTTCCAGTATACTTGTAATGTTTTGGAAACAGGAATGAAGGTTGATATTTCATCTGACACCACCAAAAACAAAATAAAAAAAATAATCTGGGTGATTGCCCTCAAACTTTTGTTCTGAATTTACTCCAGCGTAAGTTAACGGGGTTTCCTTCACTTCATACTGTATTATACAAAGGCCGCAAATGAATGAACAGATTTTTAAGTGCTTACTGATGTGTTTGGCTCAACTCTTACAATTAAGCTCTCAAAACATTTGCTATGATATTTAAATGATAGGCATTTCACATGCTGCAAGTATATGGCATTTTGGAAGAGTCAAGTGATAGCATTGTTAAGTGTGACTTCCATTTGATTATGTCACCAATAAGTGCTATGGTTTGTGTGAAGTTTGGGAATTAAATTTTCTATGCTGTAAACGCAGATAATGGGATATTGGAAACAGAAACCATACCCTAAAATACTTCCTGTGCTTAAAAATCCAGTGTGTTCTGTGATCCCTGACAGAATGCAAAAATATTCCCATGATCAACACCTTTCTCTATCGATTCTGCTTAATTGCCTTAAAGGCAATCTGAGAAGAGGGAAAAAAAAGGGGGACTGTGTGTTAAAAAATGAACATGAAGATCCAGAGTCAGTCTGTGGCTCAGTTGTTGACTGAGGTTAGTGATGATACATCAGTCAGATTCTTTTCCTTCGTCTTGCTTTATTCATTGAGAGGGAGCAATGAGAATCTCTGTTCTTGTCTAGTTAGAAGATAGACTGTCTGAGGCAAGCAGCCTGTGACTGTACAGTGCCCAGCACAATGGTTCCCAGAGCTTGAATAATATTGTGAGTTTAACACAAACTTCTCGAGTGCTGTAATAGGAGGCATGGCAA
Source organism: Coracopsis vasa (assembly GCA_026283785.1). Classification (NCBI taxonomy): domain Eukaryota; kingdom Metazoa; phylum Chordata; class Aves; order Psittaciformes; family Psittacidae; genus Coracopsis; species Coracopsis vasa. The sequence goes on along the minus strand of JANHGB010036274.1, from coordinate 24,409 downwards.
AGTAGGCAGAAAAGGACCGGGATATTAAAACTCCTGCAGGTTTTGAGAACCAAGGTCTTGTATTAATTTCTTCCTGTCATTAACTTTCCTTGTCTTTCCAATATTTTCTGCAGGATGTGAAGTCATATCTGATATTGATTGCTGTGTAGTCTGAAGCACAGATAAGTGTCAGCTTGCATTAAGCTGTAGTTAGACCTCTCCTCTCCCCACCAGGCCTCCCCCTCAGAGCTCTAATGCCGTAAGTAGGTCATTGCAGAACTGGAAGCTGTATTTTTTCCTTCTTCCCCATGTGGCTGCTGGAATACATTTAATTGCAAAGCAGAGCATCAAAGCTGGAGTAGCCAAGCTCACCTCTAAAAGATAATTAGTGAATCTCTGTGCAGTGTGCTGGAGGGTAAGCGACAATTGGAGATGGATAAATATGCTGGTGTTTGGAGTCCTCACATTTTTAAAAACAATTCCTGTTTGAGTCTTCAAGAGATGTGTGTTTTATTGGGTCAAAGCAATACTTGGATTCCCAGTTCAAATGCACTGATGGGTATATAGTCAAGTATCAGGGATGTGGATGGCTCCAATGCTGTGTTTTGGAGGCCTGGCTGAAAGGTAAACTGAAAGTAACTGAGAGGGAGGAGAGGAATGAGTTTTTATTCAAAACTGTGTCAGGTGAAGTGCAAAGGGCCAGCTTCAACAGACATGTGGTGAAGCTGTTGTCCAGCCAGGGGTGGTTGGTATGGGTTTGGGTGTTCTAGTGTCAGTCCCATGATTGTGAATATATGAGGACAGCTGCTTGAAAACACTTGGTTTCTTGATGCATTTAACATAAAGACTTCTTAAGCCTTCAGAAGATTGGAGATTTTATTGTAATAGGGTCTATTTCTAAAAGTTTAGACAAGCATAGGGTAAGAAATTAGGATATCTAGAATCTCTTCCTGACTCTGCTAGGAACTTCATAAAAGTTCTTCCCTGTATGAACTTGTGCGGTAATGTAGCCCCCAAATAAGGATTGTTGTAGTACTGTAAAGGCTTTAGTAAATCATTTTACTCTAGTGATTTGGATAAACTGATAAGCAGTGTCACAAAAATCTTTTATTAACAAACCAAATATAGACTCTCGTGTTGCAATTTTAAGCATTATACCAACATACTTTTTGTTTTCATGGTTGGTTTTGGTTTTGGTTTGTGTTTTTTAACTGGGATGATCTTCCTCGTTTTGGTCATACAGACTGTCTTATAAATGGACAGTTAAATGATGGAAATTTTATCCATAATTCTCTTGAGGCCATAAATACACTTGTTGTCATTCATCAGTGGAAAAGACTAAATCTGCAGGGACTACCTATCACACTTTAATAATGCTAATTACATTTCATTGGCAGCTACAGCTGCAAGATTTCAACCCAAATGGCTTCCTTTCAGATGAGGAAAAAGTATACATAGTCCTAAAATTCAAAAAGCTAACTTTTATCTATACATAGTACACCAAGACTTCATGTGACCATTAGAGAGATTACTGAGAGCTTTTTTGAAGATAGCTGTAAAATTCTGAATGGGCAGTGACTTGTCTCAGACTGGGATGTTCAGAGGGGTGAAAGGCCCTAAGCACAGCAAACCCATGGAAGGTGCCGCCACATGGGCCTGCCACAGCCCATAGCCTTGTTGGCTTTCTGCATTTCATGCTATGGACCATCGTAGAGGGTTTGGCAGTGCACATCAGAATTGAAATGGTGGGTCAAGTTCAGAGGTGAGTCTCCCCTGAAGTTGTGCCAAGCTGGAAGTGACCTTAGCTGTTATAACTCTTTGCAGCAATTACATTAAGGATCTTTTTATGGGTCTTTATCCAGCCTTGGAACAAATAGATGTGCATGTTGGCACTGTGCTGCTGGCTCTTGACTGCTATACTTTACTCATTTTCTGAAATAAAGTAATAGGGCTCATTTCATATGGGTGTGGGGATCTTGGCTGATTTTTTTTTTTTCCCTTCTCTTTTTTCTGGTCACGGACTGTTTTGCCAAAAGCAAGACTAGTTTGTTCAGTTTCAATTGAATCTAGATTGATAAACATAGGCAAGATGTTAGCTTCCAATAAAGACACCCCTGCTCCACTGGAAAATGCTTAGAGATGTATAAACTCTTCTCTCTTTTTGCCGTCAGATCATTCTGATTGCTTTGCTTTATTTGGACATAAACCCTCTAGTTCCTGAGTTTTGTGAATTGTTTTTCTGTAGGTTTCTAATCTGTGCTAAGTCCTTGTGGATATCTTTTTTTTCCTTGCCTTTTATGAAAGCTTGTCCCTGGATCTGCTGCTAGCTCTGCTGGTTATATGTCCCTTTTTTGTGCCTTAATTTGAGGAACAGTATAATGCTACTTTCTTCCTTTGTAAAACCACTGAAGAGTTACAGCTGAAAAGAAAGTTCAATATCATTATTTTTCTTGCTGTATGGGGAGCTCCTTTTCTGTGGCAAAAAAAAAATAACATTCATTCTTCATTAATTTAAATTACAAATCGAACATCTGTAGCTTCTCTGCAGAAATGGTGACAACACCACAGCTCTAAAATGTAGCATGCAGAGTCAGACCCTCTGCTGCTATAGCTCAGCAGATTCCACTGGAGGTAATGAAGCTGTGATTTATAGCAGATAAGCATCTACAATATCTCTAAAAGCCCTCTCCACAATCTGTCACCTGCTATTGTGGGCTCAGCAGCAGGATGAAATAATAGGAAAGATAAGGAATTATGGAACGGCTCGTTTTCTTCTAACACAGGAAAAGGACCTTGGGCAGAAAAGCAAGGCATGAGCTAGTACATCTGTTCCTCAAGAAGCACTTATTCCAAGAAGAGCTCAATTCAGACTCTGTTTAATACCTGTCATCTTGGGCCTCTAATGGTTTGCCAAAATTTCAAGCAAGCACTTCAGATAACTTGTTAATGGGAAGACAGTGTGTGACAAAGTACACTCGAATGAGTTCCCTGAGTCTATGCAGTACAACTGTCCTTAACTGGAGAGTTAGGATAGCTCCAACCTAGTTTTCCACCTATAGTGTTCAAAGACAACTATCCTGGGGAGCAACATTGCGTTGCATTGCCCCGGCTCCATCAGGGCATCCTGGCAGATGCAGGAAGGGCAGAGGAAGCTGCCCATGTTGGCTGTGCTCTAGCTAGGAAAATCCCGCAATTTTCCTTGCTTTTTGCCTAGTTGGAGTGATGCAACTATAACAGATGGCATTAAATAATTTGGCCAATGCTATTTTCATTATTCATTCAACTGTAGAGCTTTTGCAGAAAAAAATGTGGTTTGGCACTTTCTAAAGATACCTTTCTAAAGGAATAATGCATGTAGCTGCAAAATCAAAATACTGAAGAAACAAGGTTCTTGTATTCTTAGTGTCTCTTGGAGTTGCGATGTACCACCTACTTTTCACTGAAATTTTCAAACTATTTTTGAGTTTATTTTTACATTTACTGCAAATATTTTTATGAGAAAGTAAGTTACACAATCAATAGCTTTTCAGTTTTCAGCAATCACCTTTAGTTGAATAGCCTTAGAAACCTACAACTTTTGTACTCTAAAGACTCTTTTTTTAAGTCATAAATTGTGTGGCTTACCTTGCAAAGAAAACTTGTTTCCCCCAAAGTGTGACAAACTGGTATCCATTTGTGTTAAAAGGCAGAAAATACTGAATGACAGTATTCAGCAGCTATCTTCTGAAGCTGTGTTTCTTTGTTTTCTATTTTTGTTGAGTGACCATGGAAAGCTAATTATTGTTTGGTTATACTGGCTAAAATGTGTAAGATACCACTGACAAAAAAGTAGTGTTCCCGTTTTACTGGGCATCAAACAGACACTTCATCAGTCTAATCTAACACCTCATCTAACTCAATTTCCTTCCAGATATTTTATTTCTTTAATTCAAACTGCAAAAAATACCACAATTTTTCCATTTGCCTGTTCTTTTGGACATCTTGTACTCAGGTGTCAGATCTTTATTTCATATAATTAGTGAGGATATAAAAAGCTGCAGATTTCAGATCTTTCTCTTTAGGGAACCATCTCCTGGGCCATCAAGAAAGAATTGAAAATTATGTATTTCCTGTAAAGTATAATTAGAGCACTCTAAAGAAATTCCACCATGAAATAGAATGCTGAGTGAGGGTGCAAATGCGTATGAGATGTTTCCTTGAACTTTTTTAGGGAGCATAGAAAATTATTATTGTCTGGCAGCTGATATTACAGTGGTGTCCTGTCATTATGTTTTCTTCTGAGGTCCCATAACTAGGGCTGAGCTAAGCAGTTTCAAAAGATTAAAGATTTCCTCTTTAGTCCTGCAAGTAAACCTTAGCTCTATATTAAGCATGAACTTCTTCCACCCACCCACTGAATTTTTTGGATATGTTGTTTTCCATGCCTGATATCAATTCAGGACAAAAAGGGGCAGAAATGCAGAAATGCAACAAGAAATTTGGATGTAGATCTGTAACAGCAGAAAAAAGTACCTTATAGCACTTGTTGAAGAGTCATTATTCACCACCCTAAGTTCAAAATGGCATAAATTTGAACCTGGCTTTTGATCCTCAGCCTACTTAGATGTGCAGAAATATGTTTGAATAGACAAAATCTTTAAGTGGTTGTTGTACATATATATGGAACATTTAAATAAGACATGCATTTCCAGCTGAACTGGGAGTTCAGTTGAACTAGGAGTAAGATTAGCTCCAGGCTTTTTATGTGATCTTGACAGAAAAAAAAATATATTTTTAATGTTAAAATTGTATACCTGAATAATCTTGAGCTGTGCATCTACGAAGACCCCATTTTATGCATATTAAAATGATAACAGATTCACATAGTTTTTTCCCTTACCAGAGTCTAAGGGTACAGAAGCCTCCCTGAAGTCAGCTTAAATACTGAAGTTCTGCCTTTAGTATATGTAGCAGGGAAACAGCAGGAGAGCTACCAGCATATCTCTGACAACTTTAAGTATCACCCTTGACCCTTACAAGTGCATTGAGGACCACTCAGGCACACAGAGCTACGTGTACTAAAACTCAATAGAAAATTCTGTCTCCTTTATTTTTGCACATGATCAGACATTCCCGCCAAGATAAATCTAATCTATTGAAGTTCTGCATATAAGGCTGACACAGGGACCTGGTTTGAAGTACGGAGTTTTATGATCATCTAAAGTAAGTTTATTCTGAAGTTTTTCCTACTTTGGAGGCAGAAAACACTCTACTACTACACTAATACTGCAAAGTTTCTTTTGCTGTCTGTCGACTCTGCATTTTGTTAGGGAGGTAGAATGCATGAGTTCACCACCTATGTGAAATTTAAAGCATGTACAAATGGAAACCCACATTCCTCCTTCCTCCTGCTGGAGAGCTGGTAAGATACTGAGGGGACACGCAGTCTGTTGTTCAATTTTTGAAGAGGTAGCAATTTCTCTGTATTAACTTTTCGTTTTTGAAGCCTTCTTTAGTAACTTACTGGCTCCGTGAGAAAAGAGCTGGGTTTTGAGGTCTCAGACAACCCTGGTCTCTGACCGATGGGGGCACTAATGACCTTTGACTGATTACTTTGCTGAGTGCTGAGGTGTCTTATCAAACAAATTTAGATTGCCTCCTTTTCTTATCCAGTAAAAAGAGAAATACTGGACTACATTTGCTGAAACCTGGTGGTGTCTGTTCTCCATGACAGTTACAGAAGTATGATGTGTACAAGAGGATGAGAAATTGGTAGGGAGGTTCTCCTTTTAATCCTCTGAGGAGTATGGCAAATACACAGCAGTCCCTAGAAGCAGTGATTTATGCTAATCTCAATGCAGTCACTTAATTTAGATCTTCCTATTTGCTCCCTGCACAGAATATGAAATGCTGTAAGTTCTGCAATAGGGTGCGTTGCAGTTAGTGCCTTTAATCTGTGTAATACACTCTTGTTCAAGCTACTTCATATTCTGTGTCTTTTTTGGGTGCCTTTGTGATCATAAAGGGTTGACTAGGCTGGGTCTGTATTATAGGGATTTATGTTCCCTTCTCAATACAGATTCCACTGCAGAGTATTTTCTTCTATAAACATCTAATTAAAAATATAACATTATAAAGCCTTGGCTGGAAAAGCACTTTATTTAGTTAACCAAAAGGTTAAATAAATGTAGTGTTGCACTGCATTTTTTTTTCTTTTAAAGTTGCAGCATGACCATGAGGATGTGTAAGGATCAGGAACAAAAAGGTTCAGAAAGACTGAAAACAGTCACCAGTTGTGGCAAAACCTCACCTAGATTGTCAGATTATGCTTTTTAGTCACAGAACATACATTTTTAGCAGGTAAGACCATCTTATGTCAGATTTTTGAGGCTTGAGCATTTACATTTATTTTGAACTAGTCATCTGAATGTTCTTTGTGGGTTTTTTGGGGATGTGCGCACGTATACATATATCTTATGTTCTTGACAGATTTGCTGGGCTACTTCACATACTCTGTTTCATGCTTTTCTTTTTCTTCTGTGATATGTGTTGTTTTGCACTGTGTCACACAGGATAAATTTGAGATGACAGTAAACAACGTGCCTGATGTAGTATCTTGTATGTGATCTGAGGCCAATGTTGATTCCACCCTTCAGGGATTTCCCTCAAGATCTGTACCTCTGCTTCAGATGTGGCAGGGGTAGGAAATGCTTCCTGCCAGAACTGAATCCCTTTGCACAATAAAATTCTACAGATACACTTGCAGCAAACTCCATTAGAAATAGAAATCTTTCTAGTGAAAGTGAAATAAATTTGAGCAGTTTAGTGCAAAATACACTTCCAGCTGCAGAAATGTATCCTCCTATCCCTCCTGCAAAGGGGATTTCTCCTTGCAGGAATTAATGTTATTACCCTAATTTACCATTACCTTTTACCCTGTAATTATCACATGTCTGCAAAAGGGATGTAGCTATGTCTATTCTGATGTATCAGTGCACACCTTTTTCTCATTCTTCTTGAGTGGCACAAATGCCTGAATGTGATGGAAAATGAAGAAATAGGTACAAGGAACAGCAAAAGATTCAGACTTTCGTAATCCTAAAAGGCATCACAATGTATCTTAATAATTACTGATGGATTGTGAGTCATTGCAGAATTCTAGGGGAACCACTGCATCTTCAACATGCAGGACATTAGGGAATTACAGGGCGCCAATATCATAAAAATAAATATTAGACTACACTGAAATCACCTATAAGCAGCTGGCTCAGGTGCTGTTAGCAGCATCTAGCATGCTAAAATCCTCTGGGAAGCTATGGAGACACTGGGAGTTTGTGCTGTCCTAAGGCAGGCACTTGAAAGCCAGCTGGGGTGAGCAGAGAGAGTAGAGCAGACGAAGGAGGAGAGCATTGCAGCAGGCATTGCCCAGGCACCACAGGGCCTCCTGAGCAGCCATCTGCTCACAGCTTGCCCATGGCTGCACCACACCCTGCAGCAACCATCACTTCCATGGCAGAAAGGGACTATTTTGACTTGGAGGGGTACAGAGGTGGGAGACAACACTTAGTGGTGCCCAGCACCTTGAAAAAGGCGTGTGCCCCTCTGTATGGATGTGTAGTCTCTGGACTTCCATCTCCAAGGGTTTCTCTCCCTCTTGTGTACTAAGCACCCCATTGTATGCTGTGGTAGCACTTCATTCATTGACTTAGGAGATATGGTTTTAGTTTTGTTGTAAAAACCTCTCTGCTATAGGTTTTTTAAAAAGGTGCCTACCTTACTATCAGTCAAGTTCAGTTTCAATACAGTCTATGTATGCAATAGTATGAATGAATAAATATTAGCTGAGGCTGATGCGTAATAATTATTTGAGGCTGACAGATAATTTCTATTGAGGAGTAGGACTGTGCAATTAACTTACTGAAGGACAATTATCGTATATTTTGGGTAATGAAGAAATGCCAACTTACTAAATGGATGACTTCTGAGTAAACAGTTATGTTCATTTCAAACCTCATTTCTATAATGAATGATATGCAAACTGCATTTGGACTGTAATAGATATAGCTGAGGTCACCAGCTAATTTAAAATAAGTATAAATAATACAACTCCTTTGCAGATATTAGTGGAAGGTATGAAATTTGGAGTCTCTGGTCCTGAAAACAGGAGCCTTAAGTTCAGAAACTGCTACAGTCATTTGGCAAACCACTGCATGGCTTCAACCAGCCTTCTGCAGATCAAAGGAATAAGTTTACTCTTCCCATCACATGAGATTTTCCTCCTCCTTTCTCCATCTCCTTAACCCCAAACTGTCTTTTTCTTTCATCCTCTGAAATACGTCAGGGTCCTAAGGTGATTTCTTCCCCTCAGAAAGTTATTAACTCTTGAGAACAGGGGCCATTTCAATTTTAACTCCATCAGGTGTTTCACAAGAACACTGCTTTTTCCAAATGGCACCCTACTACAAATAGCAATAAATCCATTCAGGAACCCTTTCAGCCTATAGAAGCGGCCGTTTCCCAGACGGTTCATGTTTGACCAATCCTAGTGCGCAGTGGTTACTCTCAGGTTGTCTCTTGGTGATTGCACGTGGTTTATCAACTTTTTTTTCTTAATCTTTTCATGGATTAATCATCCTCAGCCAGTCAATGGCCAATAGGGAAAGGGCTGGGCTGTGTTGCTGCAACATGCAAGCACACGCACTTGAATTTTCTGATGTTTTCCCTGCTGTTTTATCTGAAGTTTTTGGGGATATCGGAACATTTCTGTACTGACAAAGAAACAGAACTCATCCATGTGGAACATTTACAGCGTAGTACAGCCAACCAGTCTATGACAGAAACATTTTAAGTGGTGAAGTTCTTAATTCAGTCTTTAATTACTACAGGCAAGGCTTCAGTGCATCACTCAACTTGGTCTAAGCTTCAGTGGTTTTTTCAAATTGTCAGAGACAGAGAATAGACATTTATTTTTTTTTTAAATCAAAACTTGAAGACTTGAATTCTTAGCCAGAATAGCAATTTACAGAATGAAACTTGCACTGATTATGAGTGGCTTAGAGTTCAGAGGTAGATTATAGCCACAGAGTCTGCTCTTGGATATGAAGTCTGGAGTTGTTAAGATTCAGATCTAGGGAGGATCCATTCACAAAGACAAGAGACAAGTACAGGTTTCAGTGTGGGAAGAGAGGTATTCTTACTGATCTATATTATCCACAAATTTCATAGATTAGAAAGCTTTAATTAGCATTAACAACATTGAGCCATCAAAGCATAAAAGGGCAACAACTTGTTTACAATTTTATATTCTTATGTTACTGATATCCAATTAGGAGCTGAAACTCCCAGGGTTCATCTGAAGCTTAGAAACCTGTTCTCTCTCTCCGTCCTCCCATTTGGGGGATAGGAAGCATCTTCCCCTCCTTCTCCTCCTTTTTTCTTTTTGGGAGAGCAGTGCAGTTACCAGGAGTTTCTACTTTTCTTCCACACTCTTTATGTGCTCTAACCTCTGTGAATGTTGAAACAAAATTTGCCTTCCTTGTTTTGGCTGAATTCAATCATGTCAATCATCCTGAATGTGGGAAAGAAAGAAATCACTAGGAAATGAGTGGCTTGATCCACCTTTCTTGACTCCCCTGAAACAGGACTAAAAATATCTAGTTACTGTGGTTTCAGCTCTGTTATTTATCCTCTGTGTTGCCTTTAACCATTTATTTAGCTTATGGTAGTTTACAGACAGGCATTAGCTCATCTACCCATCTTCTAAGCTAGCAGGAAGCTAAGGTAACCAGTGCTAAGCCCACGTTAATATACTTGACCATTCATCAACATGTATGACCATTCCTGTAAAGTACCATGCAAACAAGTCCTTTGTGTGTCTTCCTTATTATTATGGCTATACAACCTCCTAAACGGGTAATCACCACAGGAGTAGAATGAACTCTTTGAAATTACTAAGAGCTTGTCAGGAGCTCAGTACTAATAGTTAATTAAGCTAAGTAAGAATGGCTGTTAGTTAAGGGCATAGGTAAGTTTAAAAGATTATATATTGCTTTTTCTCCTGCTTTATAATTAAAATCTAGTCCCACAGTAGATCTATATCTTTTGGATCCATATCCATCCCCCAGCAAAGTTCCTTCTTTTTCTTACATCCTGCTATAGACCGCTGGCATAGTATGGTATGTTTAGCACAGGAGCAGCTATACACTTCTTTAGAGTTTGTTTTCTTGTTAGAAAAATGCCCTACATTCTTGATAGGAGAACCGGACTGCTATTGCTTTGCAAGATAATCATGCAGTGGGAGGGTTATGGTAAGCAGGGTGCATGTCTCTCAGCCTCAATCTCTGTAACTAGAGTCAGCCTTGAGGCAGATTGACCCTGACGACACAGGTTTTGTTATTTTGGCTAGGTTCTTACAGAGGAATTTGCCTGAATGCTGCTCTGTCACTCTTGCTCAAACAGCGGTGTAGGTGATGTAAAATTAATAAGTTGCATGAGTCATATACACATGATACTGTATTTATAGCATTCTTGTGAGGTCTCATTAACATGTATTAGAAAAGTGCTTTGAAATTCTCCAGTGAAATATATCATAGTACAGAAATGCAGAACATTTTCCAATCTTGACATCAGCTTTAATCAGCTCTTCAATTTAAGCTGTCTAGAACTGAACTTCAGTTTGGGATCCTCTCCTTCAGGGCGTCAAGAAGGTTACAAGACCTGAGTGCTCCCAAACTTCTTGGGAAACTGAATGAGAATCCAAGACGTCTGGTGCTTGAGCACTTCCCACATTACGTTTGGACCATAAACCATGCAGATTTTCTCACGTTTTTCCCACTCAGTTGCAATATCAACAGTAAAAGCACATAATTAACCAGAAATATTCTTTCATTGCTGTTTGTTAACGTAATAGTGGGAAATTTTGGCTCAGATAGTCAACCAAAACATACTACTTTGCTACTGAATTTGGAGTGGGAGGAAGTGTGGTGGGGGAGAGAACATGAGTACAAATTGCCTTTTCTCCTCCACTCTCATTTGTTTCCAGTATTGGGAGCGCTTGCTGCTGCCTTCTGAAAGGGAGGGAGCCAGAAGCAGGGAGTTAAGGGAGCAAATTAGGATTAGTCACTGCAGCAATCATGCATATAGGAATATATGATTATTTCAGGCTGACTTTCCTTGGTCTCTTGTCAAAAAGCATGGTTCTGTGAACAAAGCGGAGACTCAGCAGTAGGATTTTCTGGGCCATGGCTGACATTAGAAAATAGTTTGCAGCTAAAAGCTTTTCAAACAAAATTATTTGCGAGGTTGTCGTGTTACTTCAGGTCAGGGTCTTGTATGTTAAGGATGACGTCTTCTGCAAGAACAGAGTAGATGAAAACCCCCTATCCTCTTAGGAAGCAAAGAAATGAAAATTAAAATAGATTCATGATCCCATTGCTGTGATGATGGCTACAGTGCAGACTGAAGGAGCAGTGAGAACACCTGGTAGGACTGGAAACCTATTGGGCTGGTTGCTGTTACCACTGGATGAGGTAACCAGCTTGGAGCAGCATGAATCCACATCAGTAAGAAGCAAGACAGAAAACTACAGAGAAGAGAGAGACTGCAGAATGCAACACACAGATAAATCGGAGATATAAAATACTTATGTTTCTAATCCACTGTTTTGTAAAATTAATTTTACAGGTGAGGAACGTGTGAGCAAGCCACATGCAAGTTTTATATGAAATTTGTTTTCATATATTTTCTAAATATATATATCTGAAGTAAATCAACAGCAGCTCTTGAGATTTATTACAAACCTCTCTAAAAAGGAGGTATTCTTGCTTATTTATGGCAAGACAGTGTCAGGTACAGGGAGCAGTAAGGAAAGAAGCAGAAGCAGGTACTTGTGTCTTCTGTTTCTGGCAGAATAGAAGGCAGGTAAAATGATGGAAAGATTGGCATGAAATAATGGTTGCTAAAGTCTTTGGGGGAAAAGAACAAAAGATTAGTCCATGTGGGAAAAGCAGTGAAGGGATTCAAAGGAAAGCTGACATCATCAAAACACACAGGAAACATTTTAAATATTAAGTGTTCAATTCAACTCTCAATTACCTAGGATAACAACAGCTGGGATAAACCAAAGTCAGGGGTAATAAAACATTTATAAACAGGGCTTTAAGAATACGAGCAATACATCCACCTTGAAAACTTATAAACAAATTTCTGTAGTGAATAGGAGTAGTCTTGAACTGGAGCCAGCAAAGGAGGGAAGAGCCTGAATGACTTGTGCTGTGCATCTGTTCTCTTGTGTCAGCCCAGGGCAGCCAGACAAGCAGGGGAAAGGCAAAGCAGAGATAGCAAGAGCTTCGACATCTGCCCATACCCAGTGCTGTGTGAATGGAGCCCCCGAACTCGATCGCCCAACTGTAATAACAGTTCTGATTAGCAGTGGCTCTGGAGGCTAATTATTCAGAGCAAATAATGCTGTGTCAAGCCCCTTATGTTTCTCCACTTTCTAACATGACACACAGTCACTAAAATAGGCCTTGCTTTTATGACCCTTGTGCTGCTCCCACAGTGGAACAAGCCCTCCTTCTGCTAATTGAGACACTGAGAAATGTATTTAACTTCTCAATTTTGGGTTTTTTCCTCATCCCCCAACTTCTTTGCTTTCTCCTGCCAGAGCTCACTGTAGCAGGGAAGAAGTCAAACAGCACACTTATTACAGATAATTACTTCCTGGATGTAATTTTTCTTTTGGAAATGCTGCCTGACGGTTAAAATCACAAAGAAAAAATAAAGGAGAGAAAAAGAAAAAAAAAAAAGGAAAGAAAAAAAAGACCTGAGGGGCATTTAATTAAATCCCTCTTAAAAAAAAATAAAATCAGTCTTACCAGGGCAGAATCCTGCTTATCATTTTTTGTGTATGTAGGATCAATTAGTTATCACAGTTGTAGCTTCTTCTGCCCTTTGAGGAGTTTTGTTTGAATTGTAATCATTATTCTATCTCTGCTCTTGGTTTTTCTCCCTAGATGCTCATTCTGAGCTGCTTTTGAAAATGCAGGCTGAAATTTCTTGGACATGAAATACTTAAACAAACCAAAGCCTACCATGTAAGATGTAGATATCAAATATGTTCTTAATGTTTTCAAAGTATATAAAATATCATAGTAAAATATCAAATATCAAAGTAAATAAAATATCATGCAAGTTTTCAGCTTCAGGTAAAATACTTGAGTTCTCTTAACAAATACAAATCAATGCTAACATCAATGAGTTAGCCTAGTACAGTAAGAATTGTGCTTTGGCCTGCGGTATGGAAGTTTGGAAGTCATAAAGGTCTATGAAGGTACAAATTGGTACCAGTGGGATTTTCGAAAACAAAAATTTATGTACTGGACCTGTAAATACCTTTAAAAATCTTGGAGTGTTTTTTACCTACTGCAAAAACCTCTGCCAGTAGTTTGCCTAGCCATGAAGCCAAGTCAGAGTAATGTTGGGTTAGCCACAGCAAGAGATGGCACACTTCTGAGACCATGTAGAGATCACAGCTCCCCTGGGGTGAAATAAGGAAGGATGATCTTGCCATTAACCTGACAGACTGGAACCCAAGGGGAACAGACTGAAATGGAAATGACTTTGTTTCCATCCTCACATCTACAGTTATCAAACTGTGCTGTAGGAGGTGATGATGAGAATTATAGGCATTTGATTTCAAGCTGCATTCATGCCAGATTGGACGACTGGGTTGTTTTTTGTCTGATCTGCATCTCAATGATAGCTACTGGCTTTTCTAGGACAGCTTAATAAAACAGCATGATCTTTACTTTCCAACTTCTGTTTTACCATGTGTAGATGCACACTGCTTTTCTCTGGCAGAGACGTGTTTTTATGTTGCTTCAAATTATTTGTAATGTGATTGTAGCAGGAGATTTCAACCAAGAATTGGGCATCATTGTTGTAGGAAGTACAATTTTTTCTTTTGTTGCTATTTAATTTTATGTAGAAGAAGGATTTGCTCTGTTTGCAAACATTTGGAGGAGCTCAGATGTGTCAGTATGAAGCACAGAGCCTCATTTTAAGGAATTAAATTGTTATATGCTCATTAAGATCTCTTTGAATTGCAAAGCTGACCAGAACGATAAAGATGTGGCTCTTATATTTTCGGTTCTGCACGCCTTGCTAACAACTGGTGTGGTGTGATTTTTTTTATTTCACACTTGCTAATTGCTATATGTTTCAGGAGCATGTGTCAGTTTTGTTTCACAGCAAGAGCCCTGATTGTGAATGACTCCTTGTCGCTGCTCTACGCTTTCAGATCTATTCTAGGTTAGTTGAAAAAGTCACACATTATAACAGTATGAGGCACTCTGGAAGAAGCCTGTTTTTATGGCAGAGGTGAAGACAAGTTACACAGAGGCAGTGTATTGAGAGAATAATACATCTCCCAAATCTGTATTCATCTGCACACGTTATTTTGTACATAATGGAACTTTCATCTGGCTCAAGGAATACAGGACAAATTATTTCACAAGGATGATATGTCCTTGTACTGTTTCTCCAGTGAATTGGACACAAAAAGGTCTTCCATTACCATCACTCATGCATGTCTTCTTTTTTTTTTTTTCCTCTTTCAAGAAGAGACAAATGGCAGGGAGGAAATCCAAGTCTTCTCCAGCTTCTGTTTTTACTGTGGCTCATACCAAGACATTCACGCTCTTTGGAGCATGGTGTCTACTGTTTTGGTCTAGTCTTCCTTATTTATACAGACTTGCTGCACTTGTATGCAACTTTATAAGGACATGGATGTTTTTATGTCCTTTTGGTATGCAAAGTGTGAGAACTGAATGGAGAGCTTACAGGGCTAATAAGAGGGGGAAGAAGAATACTGTCAAATGGATTATAGGTTGGTATGCAATTACTTAATATAAGTAGGAATATTCACTTTCACACGCATACTAGGAGATGTATTTACAGCAGCAGAGATAAGCAGGACATGGCTAATTTTGTTATCATAGATAAATACATTTTTGCTGATAGGTTGAGCTGTGGTAGCTGTGTTTATGATCCAAATCTTTGGGGTAATTTAAGCCAATCATTTTTACCTGGTGCTTATGATGAACTCAGAGTATGCACCCAGTCTGTTGCTGCTGGTGTTTCATTAAGCTGTGAAGGAGCTGTTGCTTGCAAATGACTTTTGGCGCAGTGAGATGTAGGCAACTCACAATGCTGTTGAGTGATGAGTTTCTTCTCTGAAGTCTGGGGAACACAATGACAACACTGAGTCGTAACTTTCTTCTGTGTGCTCTCAGCACTGTTGGTATCACTTGAGAAATCATCACAGGAATGTGCCTGGAGTTGCAACACTTAATAGCCACAAGAAAAACCGCAACCTAACACCAAACCTCTGCCTTCTCTACTACTTTAAATTTCTAAAGCTTGTTGAGAAACAGCTTGGTCAGGATCATACTTTTGTCCATCGACTGTCCTGGCACCTGAATTAGGTAGCAAAAATTACATCCAGAATAAACCTGAACCGAGAAACAACATTGTAGTCTGACGTTGATAGTAAAGGTGTTTCATTGCTGTATGGGCCCACTGGAGTGGAAGTGGAGATAAAACTGAATTATGTCAGTAAGGACCTGGTGGAGAATAAATCAAGAATGTATTTAAAATTTTAAAAAGCTATAAATAAATAAGAGAAACCATTCCTTTGGCTTGATTGCTAAACAGCTCCCATTACCATGGGGACTCAGCGCTGCCACTGTGCATGTTCTTGCATCTTTCTGATGTTGTTTATATGCACATACATAAAGGACCATGCTCTGCAAGTGGAGAGATTTAAAAGTGTACACTTGTCTTTAAAAAAAAAAACAACCTTTTGATGCCCAGCTCTCATTTTTTTAGAGATCTTGTGGATACTTACCTGCATTGTAAGCCACCTGTATGTATTTGTAAAACCGGTCTTAGTGACTTTTTATGGTCATGTATGTGGAAAAGAAGAACTTGAATTTGATATTCTGAAATACAGGCAGGTGTGGTCACAGGAGAATAATGAAAAATGTTTCAGTTCAGTCAAAGATTTATGAAAGAGCTTAGGCAATATATTTATTGCTTGAATTTTGAGTGTAGGAATTGATAAGAAACGTCTGTATATTTGCATTGCAGTTATTGAGAAATGACCATACTGCGACTGGCAAATGGCAGCCAGCCAATTAGAATAATACATTTTTTTGCTTGGATTAGTGTAGTGCAAGATGACCAGTGCTTGTGTATGGAAGCACCACTTGCTGTGAATTGAAGAAAAGGCAAAAAAAAAAAGTCCATGTCATCTTTCACTGCTGACAAAAATATTTCATAATATGGAAGAAGAAAACAATGGCATAAACCAATACGTGGTGAACTCGCATCTGGAAGTTAACTAGGAAAGAAAATCATTATCACTTTTGTACTGTGGCATTATGTCACAATGATAATATTATACATTACATTGCCTAGTAACCTGAAAGCTTTTTATATTACCGATGAGTTAATGCCTATGAAATAAAGCTCAGTAAATATTTACTGAGGGCTACTTCTGGGAAAGGTCATGTTGACTCACTGAAGGTCGTGCTGTTTGTAAAATCATCCTTTTCAGAAGAAACAATAACAGATTGCATCCTGAGTTAAAATTAAGAGACAGTCTTCTAAAATTGTATATTCTTGGTTTACAGTCAATTCTGCTTAAGGCTACAGACTTCCCATTGATGATTTCCACATAGCCTTTTCTCAGCTGACTTTCCTCTTTTGGTGTATTAAGCCTTCTCTTGCCTGGCTAGCCATTGTAATGCCTGGGGAGAAGCTCTGTCAGGTATTGAAAAAGGAATAGATAAAAGAAAGGTGATGGCTAAAGTTTAATTTATAAATTCTGCATTCAAGGGGTTTGTAACTGCCAAACCAGCTAGAAATTTAATCTGCATGCTTTCTATACTATTACTGCTGAGCTACTCCAGCCTAAGACACTAAGCTGATGAATGTATTTATAAGGGTTTGTCTGCATCCCTGTTGGCCACTGAATTAATTGCCAAGTGTAAAAAACTAATGACAGCAGCAAGGAATAATAATTTCTACAAAGAGAACACCAAACCTGAAGAACAGGGTTCTCAGCATCACCGAATGACCCAAGACTTTTATTATCCTTTGAATGACTTTCTAGCAGCCTCACTTCGTAAAAATGCCAAAACAAATTAGAAGGAAGTTTCAGGGGTTTATTACTCTTTGGTGACTCAGGAAGAGAAACCTTGATCTCTTGATTGATTCTTGTATGCAGGGCCAGCCTTTGTCACATAGGCAAAGGATTTATGAGCATACTGACATCTTTTGCTGACTAAGACCTTTTGTATGCTTAAAGTTATATGCCTTACTCAGTCATGGCCATCATTTACGTTTTATATACTGCTGAAAAAGAGAATAGCTAAACAAAATTTAAACCTTATAGTATCACTTTAGACAAAATAGGAGCCATAACACATAAAAATGGTAATACAAATCCAAGTTACAGCTGCCATCATATCATACACAGCTGTTGTTTCTGGTCTCATCTGACTCCTGATGTTTGAAAGGAAGGTGCACAGAGAGAGAAAAGCATCTGTAGAAGGGAGTTTGTTTAATCCTAGGTAGATAAATCAAATTCTTCAGATCCATCTCTTCCTACAGAGTACAGAGAGATCCTAGATGATGAGATTTGACCATATGCCCAATTTTTAGTTTGATAAAATGCAGCCAGATGAATCCCACACCAAGTACAGAAGTCTCAGCATTAAAGTTCTGACCAACATGTTATTAAGGTCTCCTCACTTTGAAGGTAACAGGATATTCAGTATTTTACTTATACACACAGAAGCATGCAGAATATTTAAGCATGTTCTTGTGATAGCACACAAGTGAATCCCAATGAAGAGTAAATGTAGGGGCTGTATATTAGAGTAGAAGTAATTATTATTTTCCTGATCTGGTAAGCACAGTTGCAGAAAATTCTGCTTTGCAAGTTGAAGCCATTAAGCTGCTAGGAGAGGACATTGTAGAAGAATTATTATCTTTCATGAAAGCCATATAACACTCAGTAACCTGGACTGTCATCCCTCTGGTAGGTAACAGCAGTCATTCTCCCTTGACCAGTCTCTTCTTCTGGGGAGGTGGGGTGGCATGTGTTATATCTGAAAAGACTTCACCCCACAGTTGAGGATCCTGACTCCATTTCCTAAGCTCTTTGTTTTCACTCCTTTCATTCACTTCTTTCAAGTCAACCTGTGGCAGCTGTACTAAAAACTAAATGCTTGATATGCTGTGACCAAATAAATCCTTCTGGAGTTATCCCTGCAGGGGAGGGTGGCAGTGACAAGCTATGAGTTTTTGTAGCATTAGAGAATTTGGTAGCTTTCATGACTGCTGAGCAGTATGTTGCCAGCAGTAGTGTGATAGAGAACTCTTCTTTGGATAGGAATTTATCAAATCAGTACAAATGGCTGAGCTGAGCCTAAAGCCACACTAGAAATGAATTGAAATTCAGGATGTAGCAACTGCTGAAATGTTCTGTGTGGATTTGCAATTGACCCTCTGCTCTAGAGAGAATTACAGAGTTTATCTCTTGCTAGTAATCAGGGAAATGGCACTGGCTGCTTGCCCCTCTTTGAGCGCAGGTTGGGAAAAAGTGACAAAGAAAAAACCCACCAAGTAACACAATCGACTGCCCCCAAACCTGCAGAGCAAATACTTTAGGAAGAGAAAAAAACAAAAAACAAACCACAAAACATTCAGCCACAGGAAATGTGTATAAGTAACATGAGAAAATCTCAGCAGATTATCTGGTCAACAATTGCTAATTTAGAGAACACATGACACAACAGGGCGATCAAAAGGCAGATTTCACTTGGATCTGAAAAAAATCCCAACCCATAAATCAGTGCTTGAACCTGAGTAAGCAATCTTTCAGGGTTCAGCCATAGCCACGTTATGATTATGGCTTGGGGCAGAAAGGTATTATGTATGTTAAAGCACTTGTTTAAGGTGAACTCTGCGCAAAATTGAAGTCAGCAGCTTAGATGGGGACAAATGCACCCCACACCTGCTTCTGAATTCTTCATATCAGAAAAACTGATTTGAAACAGGATTTTTTTCTATTAATGGCTCCTTATTTCGCATTTCCAAACCTCTCTAGTAGTCTCAGAACATATTTGAAAAAAAGGAGTTTTTGAAAATAAGAACACTTTGATGCCCAGTTCCCTTTAAAATCACTTGGAGTTATGGAATAAGGAATAGCTCCTGGAATAACACCTATCTGCAATTTTATTTATTGCATCTAATCTGTCCTCTTACGGATTAACATGGGAGAGTGGGGTGGGAGAGGGAGCAGAAAGTCTTGTTTTCTTCCACCATTTTCCACTAAGTTGCTTTGTGATTTCAAATAAATTGCATAACCACCTGGGTCTCTTGTTTCTCAGATAAATGACAACTCTAACTTCCTCCCAGCAGTGCTCTTTGTAGATAATGCAAATACCAAAGCACTGCATTCTTTCTTTAAGAACTAGTTCACTTGTGCAGGGTATATATGTACCCTATCAATTTAAAATGAAGGCTTTTTCACTTTTGCAGTTCCCATAAGACAGTCTCTACCCCATGTCATACTCTGCCAGAGCATATAAGATGAAGTTCAGCTGACAACTAGTCCTTAGAATCATAGAATCAACTAGGTCGGAAAAGACCTTTAAGCTCAGCAAGTCCAGCCTTTACCCCGGGATTGCCAAGTCCACCACTAAACCATATCACTGACGGCCTCATCTACATGGTTTTTGAACACTTCCATGGCCAGTCACTCTATCACTTCCCTAGGCAGCCTGTGCCAATGCTTGACAACCCTTTCTGGGGAGAAATTGTTCCTAATATCCAATCTGAACCTCCCCTGGTGCAGCTTGAGGCCATTATGTCTTGTCCTATTGCTTGTTACTTGGGAGAAGAGACCAATTCTCACCTCATTACAACCTCCTTTCAGGTAGTTGTAGAGAGCAATAAGGTTCCCCCTGAGCCTTCTCTTCACCAGATTAAACACTCCCAGTTCCCTCAGCTGCTCCTCATCACACTTGTGCTCCAGACCCTTCACCAGCTTCTTTACCCTTTTCTGGACCTGCTCCAGCACCTCAATGTCTCTCTTGTAGTGAGGGGCCCAGAACTGAACAGAGGATTAGAGGTGCAACCTCACCAGTGCCAAGCACAGGGGATCATCACTGCCCTGGCCCTGCTGGCAATGCTAGTGCTGTTACAAGGCAGGATGCTGTTGGCCTTCTTGGCTGCCTGGGCATAAGTTGGCTCATGTTCAGTGGCCATCAATCAGCACCCCCAGGTCCTTTTCCACTGAGCAGCTTTCCAGCCATTCTTCCCCAAGCCTGTAGCATTGCATGGGGTTGTTGTGGCCCAAATGCAGGACCCAGCACTTTGCCTTTTGAGCTATTGGCCGCAGCCCATTGATCCATCCTGTCCAGATCTCTCTGCAGGGCCTCCCTATCCTCTGGCAGATCAACACTCTCGCCCAACTTGGTGTTGTCTGCAAATTTACGGAGGGTACATTCGTTCACCTTGTCCAGATCATCAATGAAGGTGTTAAACAACTCTGGTCCTAACACCGAGCCCTGGGGGACACCATTAGTGGCTGCTAGCCAGCTAAATGTGATGCCATTTGTGACCACTCTTTGGTCTCAGCTATCCAGCCAGTTTCCAACCCATCTAAGAATACACCTATGTAGGCCATGAGCAGCCAATTTGTCCAGGAGAATGCTGTGTGAGACAGTGTCAAATGCTTTACCAAGGTCCAAATAGACAATGTCCACAGCCTTTCCCTCATCAACCAGGTGGGTCACCTTATCGTAGAGGGAGATCAGGCTGGTTCAAGTATGAGCCTTTGCTGACTGAGCCTGATCCCTCTGTTTTCCTTCAAAAAGTTCAATCCAGTTCCTCACAGCTGCACAGCAGTGATGGAGCATGTCACAGTCAGTTTCTCACAGTGCAACAGTCTTTACGTTCTGTTGAACACCAGGAATTTTCTGTGTCACTTTCTAATGTCACCTTTCAGCATCAGTAGCTGTTCAGTAGCTGTTTCAGCATCAGAAGCTTATATTACAGACTTCTATTATTTGCACAGGTGAATCCACAATTTTGGAGATGAAGTACTAAATAGCTTGAATGAATTTGTCCTTCATCATTCAGAAAGCGCATCTCTTCCAGTATTTCTTCCATGTCACAAGTATAAGACACTTCAAAGATTGTTTGACAGCATGGAAATAAGGTGTCTTTCTAATAATCCGAGTTCTTAAAAACCCACATTAGTTTATCACTCTTCTTTTTCCTTCGGTAGTTTCCTGGGGTGATCTGTTCTTCCTTTCCTCTATCACAGAGAGGGAACTGAAATACAGTGCATGTGTTTTGACTTGTAGGCACTGTGCTGTGAAAGCACTTGCTCTCAGTTGATGGAGAATATGTATATTCTTAGGATAATGTACATGTGGCATACTATTCAATTAAATCTTGTTCCTAGAAAGTAATCTTTATTTTCCTTTCCTCCCAACTTCTCCTTTTTGGAATTTAATAGGGAAGCCACTTAACATGACTTCCTTTTTCCACCTGGCCTATGTACAACTCTGATCATTTTACATTTGTCCAGGTAGAAATTTGCTTTCACTATTCTTCCATAGAGAGAATAAGTATTGACTGGAGAAGATCACTACAAGGGCCAGTTTGGTAGAGTTAAGGGAACTGATGAGGCAATATAATACGTTTCCTGTGCCCTTTTTTCTTTTCTGTTATTCACATAGGGGCTCAAGAGGGAAGATGCATTTTAATTAAAGCACATGGTTCATCTGGCGTGTGTATGTGTTTGGGTACATCTACCAGGCATGGCTAACTTTAATTGCAGAGGCTCCATAAAGGTCTGAGTTGGGGAAGGTAATCAAATTCATATATTCTTTCAGAAGAATTCTTCTTTTTGGCATATTCTAATACTAGAGGGAAGCTAAAAATCTAGAGCAGAGAGAAACCCAACTATATCTGCCTGCCTGAGTGTGAATTCCTGTCGTATTTGGGATAGATATGTGCAGTCAGGATCGATAAGAGGGAAAAATGCCATACATAGTTCTTTCTAACCTAGTTTTATGCTATGTCAATATCAGGGTCTCTGAATCACTGTGCTTGGGTTTTGCCCTTTCCAGTTTACACTAGAAAGATGGGATAGAAATATATGTTTAGCAATAATTCATTAAATGCTACATATACTAACAAGGTGATACATAAAAAATATTAGCCTTACTGAATGCAAACATTCCACTTTCACATATTTAGCATTCTGGCATTTACTTAATGTTATCATAACAGCAGTTGATCGTGTCAAGAAAGATTTCCTTCTAGATTATTAACTTCAGAATGGTAGCAAAATGTGGTGGACTGTACATACAAAAATAACATTTCCTTAAAAAAATACCTTCGTATTCTTCATTCATGTGCAGAGAGGGGAAAAAATACCTGTCCCTTTAAAAATGTCTCCCACAGCAAAGAAATGTTGAAGCTCATTTATAAAATATGACCAGCAGATTGTTGTTGCTGGCTTATTGAGACTGAGAATAGCAAGAGTGCTGAGGACACTATTCATAGAGCAGAATTCTAGAAATGGTGTGTTAACCTGAATCAAACATCATAAATTATTGAGAACTGCTGCTTTGACTCTCTTTTCACTTCTTAAAATATTCCCTTTTGCATGGAAAATCTTGAATATAAGGTTTTCTATTTCTCTGATGGAGTATCTCTTCCAAAGGGTATTTATTAAGGGAATTTCTTTGCACAACCTCTGGAGAAGTGTAGATAAAAACAGAAGCCCCAGGAATAAATAATCTTATTTTCAAAAAGTCTTTACATTTTTGTTCTAAGTCCGTAACATTTTTGTTCACACTCCTGAAGAGCATTTCAAACAATCTTTTCATCTTGCAGTTGACACTGCAGTCTCTTCCTGCTTCAGAATTCACTGGAACATGTGGAAAGCTTAGGATGTGCTTTCTTCCCTAAATTCTGTAAGGTTGACTATGCCTTTTTTTTTGTTAGAACTATAGGATCTAAGAATGATAGCTAGCGTAACATAGAATAAGCAATATTCACCCAGTTCTTTCCTATGCACAGAAAGGATCTTTCTCAGGTCATGGCTACGAGAACTGCTTCATTTGAGACTGCTTGTATCTTTTTGTGAAACCATATCACTTTCAGCTTTATGAAATGCTTTTTATTAAGAGCCTTTGAGATGAGAGTAAAGAGGCTGGATGTGGAATATTAACAAACATCGTAAGGTTTGATGTTGCAATGTTTAGCAGAATATACCCTATGAAAATTATGAGCAGGAAGCTGTTCAAGTAAGAAAGGTGACGCAGTAATGATGGAAGAAAGGTTGGAACCTGAAGGATCATCTAAAGAAAAGATTTATGTATTAACTTATACTTCAAAACAGCTAAATTGTGTGAAACCACAGTCTGTTGCTTGCTTTGGATGGTGACTTCACATTGCAACCGAAGGGAGTTTCATGGACCCCTCTTTTTTTCTAGCTATAAAGGATTGGAAGGTAGTTGCGATCATCCACCACTGTCAAGTGTCTAGCCTGTGCAGGGGAATGCCAGGGAAAAGGACAGAAGGAAAGCAAGAGTGATTGAGGGGTGGGAGGGAAGTAAATTACTGAAACAGTTACATAGGACAGAATTTGTTTCCTGCACAGTGACTCACATGAAACAATACATTTCCAACAACTGCATAGTAGATTCCAATAAGATTTGAATTTCTGTATAAAATGAATGTTTAGTATTTTTGCTGTAATTTTTCTTCAGTATCATTTATCACATACATTAGAAAGCTGGTGCAAAAATACTGTGACATGACTTTTATGCACATTTTGCAATATTATTTATTTTATGAAATTTCTTATGTGCTTTCTGTAAAGCACCTGGTGACAGAAGACTGCAGGAATTTTGCCAAGCTGGGAGCATGGACCCTTTGGCTGTTCAGTGCACTTTCAAAAGTAATTCAGTTTCAGACGAGCCCTCAGATACTCTTGTCTGAAAAGGTCATCCTGTCTCTCAGTCATTCCCTTTAAGTACCTAAAATTAAGTAAGATGAATCTTGGTAAGAATGAGTCATTGTGTGATTTAGAATGAAATTAGCATTATTGGCCAGTGGAACAAAATATATCTGAGTATAGTAGCATCATTTGGGAAGTTTAGGTTAGATATAAGGAAGAAGTTCTTTACTGTGAGAGTGACGAGGCATTGGAATGGGTTGCCCAAGGAAGTTGTGAATGCTCCATCCCTGGCAGTGTTCAAGGCCACGTTGGATGGAGTCTTGGGTGACATGGTTTAGTGTGAGGTGTCCCTACCCATGGCAGGGGGGTTGGAACTAGATGATCTTAAGGTCCTTT